>OU015497.1:100448496-100665996 GCA_907164885.2 Dolomedes plantarius | reverse complement strand
TCAGTCACAGAACTTACTCTGCTGTTTATCTATTCTATCAATTATTTGGGAATTTATTCATACAAATTTTAAAAAAATGTTTCCTCCAAGATATACAATGAGACGTTTTTTTTCTTTTTTGAGCAACTTAAAATACATTAATGACATTTGATAGTCACATTCACGAAATTAAAAACAAAACAAAACATTTTTCTTTCCTTTTTAAAAGAAATCTGCTTAAAATATCATAAATGTTTAAAACATACACACAAATATGTTTTAAATTCTCTAATACAATAGGAAATTCAAGCATGAATTAAAATACCCAGAATTTAAAAAATTTCACCTACCTATTTGCATTCACATAATCTCAAGAAATTAACATATTTCCTCTAAAATATGGAGGATTTTTTTAGTGCATTAAATTTCAAATGAAAGGTCATAAATGATTTTTTAACATTCACACATTTAAACACATTCACACATTTAAACCAACACATTCACACATTTAAACAAGTTTGTAATTTCCAAAAGGAAAGGAAAGTGAAGCACCCCAGAATTTTTTATTATTTATGCTTTATTTACTATTTAGAAATGCATTGATAAAATTTTAAGAAATTTCCACATTTACCCCAGAAAATATACTTAAAATGGGTTCATCTGACTTCAAGAAATAGAAAAATGTTCTCCAAAATTTGAAGGAATTATTTTTTAAAAAATGCTCAAATAAACTGTCATAAATGAGGAAAACAAACCACACATTTTAACAAGAGATTTCTCCAAATCAAAACAAAACTGAAGCATGATTCTTTACATTTGATATTAAATCTATATATAAACAATGAAAAATTTATTATTTAATAAGAGAATAATCATGGTATTTACAGAAAATTAGGTTTTCAAATGTGTTAATTTTTAAGTGTTTGGAGTTTTCTTTTCTTACTTTTAGATTCTGCCCTTTCTATGCATTTCTCATCTAATCTATTATTTTTTATTTTCCAAAAATTTTTCAAAATTATATTTGTTGAAGCCCAAATGATTTGTTTAGTGACCTGATCGCTTCCATGGTTTTGTGGACAACCATCTCAATCTAAGAATATTTCTATTGACGAAAGTATGTTTAAAGTGTTATTGACTGAAAATAGACGTTGTTTAATTATTTTTAAAAATTCACATTCAAATTCTTTTAACAATTTTGATAAAATAATATAATTACGAATTATCATGTAAATGATTTTATGATGTGGATGACGTAATGATCCTCGATCTAGGTTCCTTATTAAAATATATTTTTCACTGAAATCTAAGGATTTGTTTATTGTCAATTTAGCTTCACAGAAAGAACAATTGATTTTATTTAAAACTGAAAACACACAATATCCAGAAATGTAAGTCAGAATTGGCAAAATATCTTGTACCTTTTCAAAATCAGTATCATTAACAGAAACAATTAAAGAGATAAAAAAACTTTCTTTCAAATTATCATTTGATATATTTAAATCACTATAATCAATGGCCTGAAATTTTAATAATGGCATTAAATTTTGCATTCTTATTTTTGATTCATTTTCAAATAATTGGGCTATTGTAATGTTATAATTTGAACCAGAATATTGACTATATTTACCAAACCTGTCTTCTAAGGGATCTGTTTGGAATTTGCCTGTCAACAAGTACTTAAAATTTAATTCCTCAACACAATACTGTATTATATTTAACATTGCGTTTAATGTTTGGGTAATAGCTTCATGGGTTTCTTTAATTAGACGGCCAGTATCCATTTTAAATATTTTCCATGTATCTAACCACTCTATCATATTCTCGATAAATTGTATTTTAATGTCATCATTTGAAAAGGTTAATGGCTCCTGAAATTTGTTCCTCTTGTGAAATCCCTTAACAGGGCTTCTTACATTAAAAATGTCCCATCACTTTGCTATAATTTTAATGTGATTTTCTGTTCCCTCATAATTTTCCAAATTATGTTTTTCCCAAGTATCATTAAACCTTCAGCAAGGTTTTCATTAAAAATTTGAATAGCCAGTTTGACAATTTGTCTTTCTAAGTTTGTGGGATGTAAGCTTTTTATTGTTAAACTACACTGCTGGCCACCCAAATTGCAACACCAAGAAAGACAAGAGATATCACAACAAAATTTATTTTGTAGATAACATGTTGACCAAGTATCAAATGATTAAATTTATAGACTTCTGTGAAGTGTGGTTCCTGCCAAAATCAGTAGCCAGAGTAGCCGCCATTGTTGGAGATCACCGCTGCCACACGCCTCGGCATTGATTCCAAGAGACTTTGGATGAGTTCTTGGGGTACAGCAGACCAAGTAGCTTCCACACGTTGCCAAAGTTGATCTGCTGTGGCAGCTGGGGATGGAATCTGGGTCAATCGTAGAGCAACCATGGACCACATGTTTTCTATCGGCGAAAGATCCGGAGAGCGAGGCGGCCAGGGAAGCAATTCAATCTGGCGATTGACGAAGAACCGTTGGACAATGCGTGCCACGTGTGGTCGCGCATTATCCTGTTGGAATATGGCTGTGGGCAAGCCCTGAAGGTAAGGAAGGACAACTGGCTCCAACACCTCGGAGATGTAGCGCTGGCTGTTTAAAGTACCGGCAATGCGTACTAGAGGTGTGCGAGAATGATATCCAATACCACCCCATACCATAATACCCGGTGCAGGACCAGTGTGGCGGTGCATAACGCAGCTGTTCAGCATCCTCTCTTCACGGTGTTTCCAGACTCGAATGCGACCATCGTGGTGTTGCAGACAGAAGCGTGTCTCGTCAGTAAAGACAATTTCATTCCATTCTGCCGTCCACATCCTTCTGTCATCGCACCATTGGCGGCGGAGACGTCTGTGGTTCTGCGTCAAGGGTAGACAAAGCAATGGACGTCTTGCAGACAGACCACTCTGCTGCAAACGGCGTCGAATGGTACGCGCAGACACTGGATGATGCGTTACAGACTGCATGTGCTGTGCTATGGTTCGTGATGTGACTGAGCGATCAATCACTGCCATGCGCACAATTTGCCTGTCATCACGTGAAGTGGTGCGCTGAGGTGGATGCGATCGAACACGCCGGTCCGTCGTACCCTCCTGCATCCAACGATCACATATCCGCATTACAGTTGTTTGGTTTCGTCCAACACGACTACCGATTTCCCTGAAAGATAATCCACAATCTCGGTAGGCCACTATCCTTCCTCTGTCGAACTCGGATACTTGATCAAAAGATGATCGCTGTTTTCGACGAGGCATAATTCATCGTTTTTTTGAAAAAACCACAAGGAAAACACAATTGCCGAACTTGAAATCGTCGAAATCTCCAAGCCTTAAATAGCGCTTTGAAGTGGCGCCACAGGCGCGCGTGATGTGCGTCTGCGCTGAAATTCTAATCATTTGCATATCTCACCTCCGCTAATGCATGTTGTAAATTTCATGTTATTTTCATGTTTCCTTCAGGGTGTTGCATTTACAGTGGCCAGCAGTGTATATCCATACTTCACAAAATTGTGAGATTCTATTTCATACATTTTTTAAGAGTTTTCATTGATGCTGTGCATATGTTATTTTTATCTGTAGGAGTATTATTATCATCAAACCATTTAAGATAATACATATTTTTTTCAAACTTTTTTTGATTCAGCCAATTATTTCTTATACATTTCAGCAAGTGAACAGAATCAATCATAAAAAATAATGGCCTATTAGGATCAACAGGATGAGGGTACACATAATTATGAGTATTGTTTTTAGAAAAATATGACATGGCCTTTTTGTTTATCGAATTGTTATCACTGATTACACAGAAAACATTAAAACCTAGCCCACTTTTTGTGATATGTTATTAAAAATTATTCTTTCATTAATTTGATTTTTTGAAAATTATTTATTCAAAATTATTACAGTACATTTATTAAAATTTTCTAGCCCACACACAATTTTTACTATATATGCGTAAAGTGTGTTTGCATCTAAAGTATTAACTGGTAGGATATGTACAACATCTTTATAGTTAGAGCAAGCACTTTGAATCATAAAAACATAAGCAGATTTTGCTGCAGCTTTACAGTCAAATGAAACTCCAATAACATTCCCACCCTTATAATCAAAAAAGGTCTTTAAATGAATTTCATCCATCAATAAAATCACATGCTTTTCATAATCTTTTAAGTATGCAGCTTTCTGTTTTATGTAATTTAAAAAATTATCATCAGTTTGTTCAGTCATTGGACTTAAATTATATTTTAAAATTACACGTTTTATTGTGATAGGGTGTGGGATTATAACACTACAACTACTACGCAAAAAATTATATGAATGGGGAGATATGGAATATAAAAGTGTGTAAAAAATTAAACTTTCAGAATTGTAAGCTCTTTGGTTGATATTTACATTCATTAACTCAATTTGTTCATTTAAAAATGTTAACATATGTTTTTTCTCATCAAAATCTTTTTTTATATCTGTCAGTATGTCAATAACAATATCTAAACTTAATTCCTTATTGCCAACATTAGAAGAATTATCTGATTTTTTCAACAGATCTAATATATCAAATATTACTTTTAAATCAGAAACAATACAAGGAAAGTTATACTGACCTATTTTGTTCAACTTTGTATTTTTATAAAACACTGATACAGATAAATCCTTATCAACACAAACAGAATAAGTTATTTACGGATTTGGCAACTCAATATGTGCAAAAATAATATTGTTCTTCATATCCACAAATGTCCAGTAGTTGTGCAGTTCATTTTCTGATACACGAATTGAAAGTTCGGCTAAAGAATTGAAATTAAATTTCGATTTTTCAACTTCAGCAAATTCCAAGCTCTCTTTAATAGCTTTAGACAACACCTCTTCTTCTTTCCTAACAAGTGGAGATACAGTACTTTAGTATATTACAAATAAAACAGTTTTTTTATATGAATTATAAAATAATTATCTGCAAAGAAATTCAGTACATTTTAAGCTGTTTTTCTCAAGACTACATTTAGAAAAGAAAAAAAACATATTTAATATAAATGTATTTCAATATACAGTGGCTCCCAAAAGTGTTCGTACACTTACGATTTTCAATGAAATAGGGGTCTATCCATTAATTAAAATGAATATTTCAGAATGGGTATTTAATAATAAGATCTATAATTTGTTCTTAACAAAACTACATGAAATATTTTGAAAACATAGTAAAACTTTATTTTAAAGAAACCAGTAATCAAAAGGTAACAAAAACTTTATCTCATAAAAGTCATTGTACACTGAAATATTTTCGGATAAATTCATAATTAAAATTATCGTCTGACAATTTATTTTTATTTTTGAATTGTGGTGGCATTTAAAATATCGTTTGGCTTTAATTTTTGCTTGCCTACTCCGTAATATTCTATTTATTATTTTAAAATGGCTCGTAGTCGTAAAGAAACAACAAACAGCATTCGAAAATTGATTATTTTTCATCACAGTATTGGTAAATCAGTTCGGAATATTGCTAAATTACTTAATTTATCCTATTCTACTGTGCAGTATGTGATAAAACGCTTTAAAGAAGAAAGTCGGATCGAAAACAAGGTAAAAAAAGGTCGTCCGGCAAAGTTAACAAAACGTGATCAGAGATTTATAATTAGAAAATTTGTGAAAAATCCACGTTTGAGTGCTGTAAAAGTTTCTGCAGAATTAAATGAAACATTTTCTACTTCAATTTCACCTGAAACTGTTCGACGAGTTCTCAGAGCAACTGGATTACATGGGCGTTCTGCCCGTAGAAATTTTTTTGTGAGTGAGAAAAACAGAAATCTTAGGCTTTCCTTCGTACTATCAATGATAAATAAGCCCCAAACGTGTTGGAATAATGTCTTATTTGCCTATAAAAGCAAGTTTAACATTTTTGGTTCCGATAGGCGTATAATTGTACGGAGAAGAAAAAATGAGGAACTTAATCCCAAGAACTTAGTAGGAACAGTTAAGCATGCCGGTGGAGGTATCCTTGTGTGGGGGTGCATGTCAGAATCAGGACTAGGTAATTTGGTATTTATTGATGGCATAATGAATCATGCTGTTTATATAAATATTTTAAGAGACAATTTAAAATTATCAGCCCAAAATTTGGGTATTGAAAAAACCTTTGTTTTTTTATCAAGATAACGATCCTATGCACGCGGTTCTCAACGTTGACCTCTGGTGTCTATATAATTGTCCACAAGTTTTGAAAACACCACCTCAATCGCCAGATTTAAACCCAATAGAATTTATATGGAGAGAATTGGAGGTTCGAGTACGAAAACACGACATTCACACAAAAAACGAACTAAAATCAATTATGATGGAAGAATAGGTGAACATTGATGCAGAAATTACAAAAGAATTACTGCAATCTATTCCCAGACGTTTTAAAGCTGTTGTGGATGCTAACGGATATCCTACTAAATATTAATTTAACGAAAAATTAGAATATTTACTAATATGTAGAGATTTTTTACAAGTGACAATGACTTTTGTGGGATAAAGTTTTTGTTACTTTTTGATTATTGGTTTCTTAAAAATAAAGTTTTAATATGTTTTCAAAATATTTCATGTAGTTTTGTTAAGAATAGATTATAGATCTTATTATTAAATACTCATTCTGAAATATTCATTTTAGTTAATGGATATACCCCTATTTCATTGAAAATCGTAAGTGTACGAACACTTTTGGGAGCCACTGTATAATTGAAATTGTAAATTCTATAAAGAAATTGTAATATATATATTTTACATATTTACCTTAAATGTTTTTAATCTCTACTTTCACGGTATGTTATTTGATTTGTCAAATAAGATGGACATCCGGGAAATATGCATGGAATTGCTCCTTCTCGCAATCTTGGTTTGTCTAGCTTAACATAGACTCTTTCACCAGTTGTTGAATCCCAAAAATCTATCACTCTTTGAATATCAGTTTCTGTAAAATGCAATTCACAGACCTGAAAATAAAACATAGCTACATCGTGAAATTTGCTGGAAATATATAAAATATTTATGGACCAGCTACATTTGAAAGAATAATTTTTAATAACATATCACAATTGTAAATTCACAATAATAGAAAGAATAAGCTGATTTATAATTTTTCTAGAAGGAAAAAAATATTTTAATTAAAAATTTATTTATTCCTAGAGAACTTACTACTCTTAATGAGATCTTTAATTAAAATTCTTCATTATTATATGGTTATAGCAACATTATTATATTTACAGTACATTTATTATTTTTTATTTACAGTTCATTATTATATTTACAGAAATTACTGAAATATAAGTTATATTTTAAATAATCTGGTTGTTAAGTCCTGATTTAATCTTACTTAAACTTAAGCTACAAAATATTTAATAACAATAATAGAGATTACTTACCCGAGAATTCTTGTTCACAATCAGGTTCTTTCGAAGAATACATGTAATCCACTTTTTTAGTAAAATTTCATTTGATGGAAATGAGAAAATGGAAACTTTTTTTATCTTCAGATTCATAATTTCCTTTGCAGAAAGGTACAATTGCACGGCATTGTCAGAAATATTAATACAGTAATTAAAGATTTAATTCTCAAAATGCAAAGCACGAACAAAGAAACATTCAAATCTGGAGCGAAGAAAGAATACTGAATTCCGCCAACATTATGCCAACACGCACATTCGTGCCCGTTATACGCATATCTCGCTTTTGTGTTTGGAAACGGAATGACTTGGAAAAGCACATATCGATACGCGATTAGTTGCAGTTTCTGGTCAGAGTAACAAAGCGGCATCAGCCTAGTCTCACTACGTCATCACATTTTCTGGCAAACCGTGCTCAGGCCTTCTCTCTTGAGGGGGTGTTGGCCGGACCCGTAATTTTTGAACAGAGTCAAGTACCGGAACACTTGACCCCGCACCTCCAGAGGTAAATGTGAGAACATGGAGGACATTGCAGCCCCGACAGATTTTATGTGCGCCAGCCGCTATTAGTGACACGTCGGTGGATTTTGTCAGCGACCGGCCTCGAACCCGCAACCCTCAGATCACTGGCTCGACGCGTTTTCCAACCGGGCCACCTCACACTCACGTAAGATGTTGCCCTAACTTTTTTATCCCATTTAAAAAAAAAAAAAAATTTACGACAATGCCGACTTTTTTTTTTTTTTACATGACAATGCCTAATTTGTTCCCCATCGGGATTAATTACATACATCCAAACGCTCCTTTAGCGGATTTTTTTCCAGCTATCAGACGCTTTTACAATGACCGTATGCCAGAGTTGAACCAAACCTGTCGATAAAATCGAGGCCTTTTTTACACAAACTGAACTATTCTGGCGATTTGTGGAACTCTCATTTTTCAAACACCTTTTCTTGGTATAGTTGGTATTGAAAAATTGTTCACGATGGTAGAAAGATGTTACATCTTCAATAATTCCTAATTTAAAAAAATTGATTTAATTAATTAAATTTTTAAAAAATAGTTAAGTTCAGAAAAAAAAACATTTTTGATTGATGCCCCGAGTATCTGCTATGTTTTACGATCTCTGTTTAGTTTATAGAAATCTAATTAAAACTTTTTTCGCTTATTCAAAATTTTCAAACTAGCAATCTCATCGTGACTGATACCACCCCCTTTAAGGCGTGGTTTAAAATGATAGGTAGTAGTGAAGATATTAGATTATATGGGGCTGGACAAAGGGTCTTTAATTTTTATTAGATTGACTTTAAAAACTTGTTTTTCTTTATTTTCACAGTACAAAAAATTCTAAGATTATTAAACATAAATATCTGATAACATATGAAAAGGAAATTTTACTTTACATTCCGTACATTTTAATTTATATTTTATTTCTTATACCCATTTTTATTTCTCATATTTTCTTAGATATGCACAATTATTCATTTTCATACTGTATTTCATATTGCGATTTTTTACATGAGAAAAATTTTGAATATTTTTTTGTTAGTATACTGTGCGTAGCAAGATTTTACCAGGAAAACTCATATGTCTTCTGTTTTGTCCGTGAACAAAGGAATTCCTTTGTTACGTATTGAGGCAACCGAAAAAGCGTAAAGTGGACTATTCAGACCAGGTCCATATAGACAAGCTCTCTGAGGGGTGTGGCTCTGGTTTAAATTGGCACCACAAGGGTCGAAGCCCGATTTAGCCAGGTGCCACCTCAATTTTGACTGAACATCCCCCCAGGAGTGACATCTGGAGGGAGATCGTACCCTCTCCCACCATCTCTGTCCTCATAGCGGGACTTTCCGGTCGACGGAATTAACGTGCCTATATCCCGTCTAGACACGGAGGTATTTAATGATGCTTGTCGGGATGCGATCCGAGCACCCTCAGCACCGAAAGCCGACACGCTACCACTAGGTTACCTTAAGCCCTTGGGGAGCTTTGGTTGAAGCAACCCAAGAACATTTTTCGTTCATTTGTTAAAAAAATTCTACAAATGATATCATTCCTTTGCAGTGTTGCCAACTTGGGGGTTTTGCCCCTATATTTGGGGGTAAGTTAGATTAAAAGGGGTGTTTTTAAGGGGCCACATTTTTTTTTTGGCATTTTGTGGGGGGAACATTTTTTAATATTTTGTAAAATCGAGACGCGTTTTTTTTAATTACATTATAAGTTCCATACATATGTCAAATGTAAATAAACCTCCATTTCATTATGTGTGTATTTTCTATTTATTTCAATTTATTTTTCAAACAGGATGCCTATTTGGAACCAGAATTTCTGTTAGGAAGGTCTAGGGTGATCTCAAGTTGCTGTTAGGAGGAAACAGGGGGATTTCGAGATGGCGCTAGGGGAAGGTGCTTCGTAGAGGTTGGCAACACTGTTCCCTTGATTGAGATTAACGCGGTAAGTGAGCCTCCGAATTTATCTTATTGTTCTCTGAAAGTCTACGAATATGAACTGTCGTGGGAAAAAAATGTAAGGTTTTAAAACACCGCTCCTCTTATAAGTGGGGAAAAAATGCCTAAGAGAATCCAGCTTTGCATTTTCAAATTTCATTTTTCTAGAAAAGGAAAGGCTACACAATGTCTATGCAACGTGCCGCATGATTTTAATTGCAAGAAGATAACAATGTTCACATTTAATCATTTATTTTTTTTTGTGTTCAAGTGTAAACCCAACAAAGCTTTAGATACCTTGACACGTGCAAGAAAAAGGTTGTTTATGATGAAACAATAAATTGGGAAATATCTTGTGAAAAAAAAAGGAAGCAATTCTATAGAATATTGTTGGAGTAAAAAAACAAGCAAGCAAGCGAGCAAAGCTTTCATCTGTTGATAAATATGTGTATTTTATTCACCATTATTCTATTTATAGCCCCTGTTTCTTACTGTATAAGACATATTTTAGTATTAATTTCTTCTGGCTTTCCCAAGGCAAAGAGGCTCTATAAATTTTAACAAATAAATGAAATGATATGAAGCTCATCAGTTTTAGTAAATAATTTAGCTAGTTAATACGTACATGAGTCACAGAGGAAAAATTTCTCAGTATACCACGAAATATTATTAATAATACTCTATATACTGAAGTCAAAGTCATCTAATAATTAAAAACTATATTCCACAATTTTCACTCTTGAATCTCCCATAAATGCAGTTTTTTTCTTACTATTCCTTGGTTATCTAAACATAATAATCTTGAAATCATTCCTTGAAGGTGCACTTTAAACAACGGCGGCTCCAGTGGGGAGAGGGGCAGTAGGGGCAATTCTCCCCCCCCCCAAAAAAAAAGCCCGGCGTATTTTTTTTAATAGCCAAAAATTATATAATCGTAGACATACCTGTAATACTAAATGAGTTTAACCCTTCAGCGGGCGCGCCCGTGTACAAAGTGCAACATTTTTGTAATTTTGAATGGTTTGTTTTTACATATAAGGTTTGAATGTTCTAAGCAGTTTCTATTTATAGGTACACCTTTTCTAATGCAGATCTGATTTTCTGACCCTTCTATTCCTTTCCCTTCATTGTTAGTCGTGATATTTAACCGTGGTAAATCAGCGATTATACTGGATTACAATAGGACAAAACCAGGAGTTCATGGAGTCGATTAAATATGCAGCTATTACACGGTATCCTGCATATCACGAAGATGGATAATTCTCATTGTTTTTTTAGGTTTTTGGACAGAATAGGAATCCATTCGCAAGTTGTCCTTAGATCCAATAAACCGGGCAGTTTTGAAATAAGGCGATTGTATCTGCATTCTTTGGCCTTTAATTATAAATATATCTCAATATTATCAACAGTTTATATCTTGTTATAAAAATCAGAATTTTTATTTTCAATTTGAAAAAAGAAGTTTATTACAAAAGGAATAATTAAGGTTGAAAGAGACGTTGCACTTTGTGCCACGCGCGCCTGCCGGTTTTCCAAAAATTGGCGCGCCCGCTGAAGGGTTAAATTTAAAACGAGAGGACGTTTATTTCTTATATACGAGTATATATATATATATATATATATATATATATATATATATATATATATATATATATATATATATATATATATATATATATATATATATAACCCTTAGAGCCGACGTTACCCCTTCCCCAAATCTCTGGACTGGAGCCGCCCCTGACTTTAAACCTGCTGACGTAAATCATCTAAATGTTCTACATTAATGGATTAAAACCTCCTATAAATGTTCTGTTTTTATTATCCTCAATAAAAACATCCTGTAAGTACTTTTAATAATCCTCAACAGTGTAGTTAAAACCTCTGTCATAAATCTTCTAAAGGCTCTGCAGTAAAGCAGTTAAAACCTCCAGTAAATGCAATGTTTTTCCACATATATTCCCCACGATAACGCAGTTAAAAATCTAAGACGTAATTTTTCTAAATATTCTATGGAACAGTACAGTTAAAATGTTATATGAATATTTTAACACCATGCAATATTAGAGTTGAAAAATTCTATAACGAAGCTTTATAATAGGTTTATGTAAAATTTCGCATGCGTATAAAATACGATTAATTTTACATCGAGGTTGGTGGTTTGTAGTACAGTCGGACCCCGTTATAGCGAACCCGGTATATAACGAACTCACGGATATAACGAACGAAAATTTTGGTCCCCTCCGTTTTCCTATTGTATTTAATGCTATTTATCCTTTTATAGCAAACCTCCGAAATCTTAAGAATCGGCTATAACGAACCTTTTTTTTAGTCGACAACTGAATTTTTTTTTATTTTTAAACTTTTTAAGAATGTTGAAGATACAACGAATGTTGAAATAAAATATTTTTGAAATCGGTATCACGTCAGCAGAAGGTTGCCGATTACTTTTGTATCAAAACAGTGAGCAACAATTAAAGGTAAAAGGAATTTATTTCTATTCTCCTTCTAGTTAATTTAATTAGTATTGAGTCAGTTTAATGTAATCGATTTTAGTCTACTTAATTCATTAATGATAATTTTTAATAGATTTTATGAGTTTTTAGTACATCATTATCGAACACACATAGCAACTAATGAGTTATACATTTTGTGAACTCTAACATTTCTCTTATTGGTTCGGATATAGCGAACCACAGGATATATCGATCAAAACTTTTGGTCCCTTGAAGTTCGTTATAACGGGGTTCGACTGTAGAATGAAAGAACCAGTTCATTTGTAGCCGTTGTTTATTTGTCAAATAACAATGGTGCGTAAGGATAGTACAAAACCGATTACAAAACACCTTAGGACACAATATTGGAGGTGAAGCGTAACACAAAACAGGCGAACATGACATATGTACACGTCAAAACCCATTTGTAGACAGTATTAAAAGTTAAGTATGACAGAAACTCGCGGCAAATGGGATATTTACATTACAAAACCTCTTTGTACACAACATTTGAATGTGCCGTAACGACGCATCCAGGGAAAGAACTCGGGCCAAAAGTCAATTTTTAACTTCTATTTTTAACAAACAATACAATGTGTGCAATTCTAAATTCACAATTCATCAGAATCTTGAAAATGGTGCCTCATTTATCGATTTTTGGCTATGCATGAAGGGAGAAAAAGAGATCGTCACCAAAAATCACCTTCTAGTAATAATATATATGATAGAAATTCACTACATTGTTACGGCAATATCGAATATTGAGAAATTTTACATTCATAATGATTTGTTCATTGCAAGTTTTTTTTGCTTTGTTTTATGCATAAGCATATAAAATCGATATTAGTACAACGTGGAAAAATTCTCTTTATACTTCCAATTATAAGTTTTGTGCCGTGGGCTTGTGGCGGTCAAGTGGTACAGCGCGCTGGTTTTCGGTGCTGAGGGTGCTCAGATCGAATCCTGGCGTCGCGCCACGAAATATGCCTCCGTTCGTGTATTCCCTTTATAGGGGGTAATGCTGTCCGCCTATATGGTGCCCCCACAATAAAATGGGCAGTAAAATTGCGGCGTGGTATGGGCAAATGTCTCACGACAAGTGCCTCCGCATTGGAAAGAAAAAAAACATTTTGTGACGTAAACTAGTATCAGAATTTTTTTACAAACGACTAGAGTTTTGTACCATGTCTTAGACTGTAATTGGATTACTGTTGATCAGTAAGTAAACATGTTGAGGAAAAAATAATTCTACAGGGAAATCTCACGTATCGCGTTCAAAACATAAAAGCTTTGAACATTTACATGACGTCATACATATGTGTCATGATGTAATCGTGGGAGAATACATTACGGTTTTGGTCTTCGTATTTCCGCATTTCCAGTGAGCATTTCTTTTTCTTTTTTTTTCAAAGTTCTGTGACGGATAGAATTTCACTTAATACTAGAACTAATAGTTATTATTAGTTTGTTTGAAATTTCATCTCTTTACAAGCTGATACATTCATTTTTGGAGCCCAGAGCTTAATTCAGTAACGGTATTTTTTTAAATTTATTCGTTTTTAAAAATTTCAGAGTAATAAAGAGCGTTCAGATAAATCAATAAGATTTTCCAAATTTATTTTTAACGATTATTTCGAAGCACTTTTGGGGAAAATAATACTAACGATTATCGTTTTTTTTTCTTGACAAAGCTTCTGTACATATTCGTAGTTAAAGATATAAACTAGCAGTGAATCTGAATATGCTGACACAAGTTCAATGAAAAATGCCTCTTTAAAAAATCAGAGTACATAAAATAGTAAAACAGTTCAATTAGAAAACGGTAGACGTCCTTCAGCTCTATACCAATTGGTTTTGGCAACTGTTCGTCAAATTTTTCCTTTGTACGTTTTGAAACCTTGAAAATTTTTAGGCTATAACAGTGTAAAATCATTGCGAAAAAAAAATACGGAATACTTTTCTAAAAAGTAATTCCTATAATGTATAAGTATTACAGGGCCCATTTTTCCGATTCGCTCTTTAGAACGGGAAATTTCATACCCCCTTTGTAAGAACGGCCATTAAGGGAGTTATATATATATACAGTGGACGCTCGTTAATTCGAATTCGGTTAATTCGAACTTTCGGTTATTTCGAACTAATCCAAAGGCCCCAAAAAACTTGTATTGGAATTAATGTTAAAAATATCTCATTAATTCGAACTAAATTTTTATCAATTCGGTTAATTCGAACTAAAAATTTGACAAAAAAAAATTCTTTTTCCTCGTTTAATGGAGAAAATACACACTGTATTTATTATTTTGTGTGTCAAAAATCATCTGTATTTCTTTTCTGTGTAAAGAGGCACATGCCTGCATTCCTAGACTATTGCATGTCCGCTGAACGTTAGTGGCTATTGTCCATCTTATTAGTGCTAAACGGAAAAAGCAATTTTCCTTTATTTGTATCGATTTTCTTAGAATTTCAGAAAAACCAGTCTTTACTACAGATTGTAGGGAGCTGCGTCAGTTATACCAGCAGTGCAGACAAGTTAATGTGGTCTAGTTTTTCTTCCTCATTGTGTGGTGTGAACGTGTAAAAATTCAGGATGTCTACGCGTGGAAAGTACAAAACCCTAATTTTGGAGACAAAGGTAGAAATTAAAGAGAGTAGAGAATGGCGATTGTAAAAAAAAGTTAGCAGCTGACTATGGAATTTTAAAAAAAATCTTTTCAACTTATTTGAAAAACAAGGAGTCAATTTTAGATTCATGGGAAAAATCAAAATTTGCTAGAGGAAGGAAACGCATGAGAAATGCATCCCAAGAATATCTAGAAAAAGCTCTACTGCTATGGTTCCAGGATGTTAGATCTCGAAATTTTCCGATAAATGGACCACTAGTGCTGACGAAGGCTGATGAATTGGCAAGTCGAATGGGTATTGAAGATTTTAAATGCAGTGATGCATGGCTTTCTCGATTTAAGTCAAGGCACAATATTTCTTATCAAACTGTATGTGGCCAAAGCTCTGATGTAAACGAAGACGTATGCACTAATTTCGGTAGGAAACTGCCAGGACTTTACTCTACTTACCTGCCGAATGATATTTTTAATGCGGCCATAATGGACAAAGCTATAATGGACTCTATTAAAACTCTGAAAGCATTTATTCAGATGGAACCTTCCTCTGAAAATGAATTGAAATGTTTACTTCAAATCGAGAAGCTGGCTGAACAATGTAGGCATCATAAACAGAACCAAACATCCATTTTACAGTTTTTCTCCAAAGTGTAATTCATATTTTTAACAGTAGAAAGTAAACTTTAACTGCATAATATTCGATATGCAGTTCAAGTTTACTTTCTACTGCATATCGCCTGCTTCATTTTATGATTAAGGAAAATCTGTATTGCTTTTTAATATGTTTAATTTTAGATAACGTAGTATAATATATTTTCTGGGGTTATACATACTAGGAGATTTTCTTCTTCAGTGATACACACTTAAAGTTATATATTTTCTCTTAACATCGGATAATTCAAACGTTTTTCTGAGAACCTTTGAGTTCGAATTAACGAGCGTCCACTGTATATATATATACAGTTGGCTCTCTGTTTAACGACGCTCTACTTAACGACGATCTCTATTTAAAGACGATATTTCCCAGTCCCGGCCCCTACGACGTAAAAAAATTCTATTTAAAGACGACGTTGTTTCTGTTTAACGACGAATTTTTTTACATGATAAACTTTTCTTCAACATTTTATGGGGAGGAGGGGAATCTTCTGTTGGGAAAAAAGTTTGGTTTCAATAACAGACCTGGAATTTCCTTGATGTTTGCAATGTCGCAGTCATAGACTTGTTGTTGCAGTTGGAAAACCGGGGAGGGGGATTACTGTTTCTCGGAAGATCGAATATTCTTCCATGGGGCTCTTAGTGCGGGAGCTGAATCACTCTATTGTCCCTACCATCTGTTGTCATGTGACTTACGAACTCTCCAATAGCAGCCCTCTCTCACTCCTTCCGGGAAGCAGATGTCCATGTTTAGAGAATTCATGGTTGTATGTATGAGCTCATTCCAGTACGAATACAAGGTGAGCAGAGCAAAATGTCATCAAAGCGAAAGCATCTTACGCTACAAGAATAGGTGAAAATTAATGAAGACTGGTAAGAAAGTGTTGGAATAACAAAAGTCCAATTCGCAAGACAATTTCATCTACCCGAGTCTACTCTCAGAGGTATATTAGCAAGCAAAGAGAAAATTCTTGAAGCAGCACAAAAATTTGGTTTGGGATCCAAATCCAAACGGCAGAAAATTCAATGTGGCCGATCAGAAGTGTTTGATAAGGCAGTCCTGCAATGGTTTCATGAAGCAAGAGCATCCAACATTCCCATTTCCGGAGTGATATTTAAAGAAAATGCTATAGTTCTGGCAGAAAAGTTTGGAACGCAAAATTTTCAGGCTTCGGCTGGCTCGCTAGTAAGGATCAAAGAAAGGTATGGGCTTGCATTTTAAAGCATATTTGGCGAAAGAGGCTGCGTAGATGAAAAAATAGTGGAAGAATGTCAAATAGTGATGAAGGGGATGTAAAAGTACAAGGGATATTAGACGGATATGAGAAGAACATATTCAATACAGATGAGACGGGCCTATTCTACAATATGGTGCCTAATAAAACTTTAACGTATATGGGCGAAAAGTGCTTTGGTGGAAAACACAGTAAAGAACGATTGACTGTAACTAATGCTTGTTACTGTGCACTAATTCGGATGGATCTGAAAAATTTCCACCACTAGTTATAGGCAAACCAAAGCAACCAAGGTGTTTTAAGAATATCACCAGGAAACCTTGTGAGTACCGGAATAATAATAAAGCGTAGATGACATCACAAATTTTTATTGACTGGATTAGAAAATTTTATGCAAAAATGCATCAAGAAAAGAGAAAAATTTTACTTTTAATCGACCGTTGCACTGCACATACTCCAAATATCCCTGGACTTACAAATTTGACTATTCATTTCTTACCAGCTAATTGCACAAGAAAGTTGTAGTCATTAGACCTGGGTATCATTCGCACTGTGAAAGCATACTACAGAAAGTCTTTAATTAGGAAATTAATAAACAATTCGGCTGACAGTATGAAAATTAGAAAATTTGCGATCTTGGAAGCAATGCCCATGATAACATCAGCATGGAAAGAAGTTTCTTCATCCACAATAAAAAAATGCTTTCGTGTTGCTGGAATTCACAAAGATATTTTAGTGGAACTGCAAAGGACAGATGTAGAAATCAACGAAGATGACATTACCCCTGAAGAATGGAGAAGTCTTGTTGAAGATAGGATGTTTCAATTCAAGATTTCTACAATTGTGATGAATCTGTTTTAACAACAGATTACAGAAATGTAGAACAAATTTTTGAAGATATAGTAAATGAAAACAGTGTCAGACGAAGAAGGTGAAGTTGAACACACGGAAACGAGACACTGCCAGTGTCTTACACAGATGCAACTTCTGCTCTAGATGTTCTCCGACGCTATATTACATCGAATATGTCGAATATGGAAAATGACGCATTTAACATTTTAGAAAATCTGGAAAAGAGAATAACGAAAACAAGGCAAAAAATGAAGCAATCAACATTTTTTGACTTCTTTAAAACCTAATTTATTATATTGTTTGTACTATTTTTTCAATGTAATTTACATGTAATTTCAATGTAAAATAACTTTTTGTGAATAAAATAATAATAATAATAAAAATAACATTTTTAAATACGCCAATATATTAAAAAATATATTGACAGTCCTAAGCCCGTAAAGTGTGAAGGGAAATTTTTTTTCACAAATTCTGTTTAACGGCGATCTCTACTTAAGGACGATTTTTCCCGGTCCCTTGAAAGTCGTTAAACAGAGAGCCAACTGTACATATATATATATATATATATATATATATATATATATATATATATATATATATATATATATATATATATATATATATATATATATATATATATATATATATATATATTATATATATATATATATATCTATGTATATTGTATTCACAAAACAAAATTACACTGCTGGCCACCCAAATTGCAACACCAAGAAAGACAAGAGATATCACAACAAAATTTATTTTGTAGATAACATGTTGACCAAGTATCAAATGATTAAATTTATAGACTTCTGTGAAGTGTGGTTCCTGCCAAAATCAGTTGCCAGAGTAGCCGCCATTGTTGGAGATCACCGCTGCCACACGCCTCAGCATTGATTCAAAGAGACTTTGGATGAGTTCTTGGGGTACAGCAGACCAAGCAGCTTCCACACGTTGCCAAAGTTGATCTGCTGTGGCAGCTGGGGATGGAATCTGGGTCAATCGTAGAGCAACCATGGACCACATGTTTTCTATCGGCGAAAGATCCGGAGAGCGAGGCGGCCAGGGAAGCAATTCAATCTGGCTATTGACGAAGAACCGTTGGACAATGCGTTCCACGTGTGGTCGCGCATTATCCTGTTGAAATATGGCTGTGGGCAAGCCCTGAAGGTAAGGAAGGACAACTGGCTCCAACACCTCGGAGATGTAGCGCTGGCTGTTTAAAGTACCGGCAATGCGTACTAGAGGTGTGCGAGAGTGATATCCAATACCGCTCCATACCATAATATCCGGTGCAGGACCAGTGTGGCGGTGCATAACGCAGCTGTTCAGCATCCTCTCTTCACGGTGTCTCCAGAATGCGACCATCGTGGTGTTGCAGACAGAAGCGTGACTCGTCAGTAAAGACAATTTCATTCCATTCTGCCGTCCACATCCTTCTGTTATCGCACCATTGGCGGCGGAGACGTCTGTGGTTCTGCGTCAAGGGTAGACAAAGCAATGGACGTCTTGCGGACAGACCACTCTGCTGTAAACGGTGTCGAATGGTACGCGCAGACACTGGATGATGCGTTACAGACTGCATGTGCTGTGCTATGGTTCGTGATGTGACTGAGCGATCCGTCACTGCCATGCGCACAATTTGCCTGCCATCACGTGAAGTGGTGCGCTGAGGTGGATGCGATCGAACACGCCGTTCCGTCGTACCCTCCTGCATCCAACGATCAGATATCCGCATTACAGTTGTTTGGTTTCGTCCAACGCGACTACCGATTTCCCTGAAAGATAATCCACAATCTCGGTAGGCCACTATCCTTCCTCTGTCGAACTCGGATACTTGATCAAAAGATGATCGCTGTTTTCGACGAGGCATAATTGATCGTTTTTTTGAAAAAACCACAAGAAAAACACAATTGCCGAACTTGAAATCGTCGAAATCTCCAAGCCTTAAATAGCGCTTTGAAGTGGCGCCACAGGCGCGCGTGATGTGCGTCTGCGCTGAAATTCTAATCATTTGCATATCTCACCTCCGCTAATGCATGTTCTAAATTTCATGTTATTTGCATGTTTCCTTCAGGGTGTTGCATTTACAGTGGCCAGCAGTGTACATAAAATGTTCTATTTGACATCCCTTATTCTGAACTATCTTTCGACACCGCAATTTCCAGGATAAAAATGCCTTTTGAAGTGTCAGAAGAGGTATTCTATCCCATTCCTCCTGAACAGCTTTTCAGAGTCCTGTAAGGGTTTTGGGACGACAATTGGATAATGCAGATTTTAAAAGTCCGAAAGCACAAAAATCCATAGGTGATACATCGGGAGATTTAGTAGGGATATCAGTGAAGGGTATGGCCTTAATACCAGCTTTTTATTCCATTTCTTTTAGGAAATTTACAGTGGATTTTGATGTGTGACTGCTAGCTTTGTCCTGATAGAGTCTCAAAGATTGATGGCACTGTGGGTAAAGCGATAGTATTTCATTCAGAAAAATTGGCGATAAAATATGTTCCTGATAGTATTTGGAGTTAATCTTGACATTTTTTTCCACTCTATTTATTTTTAACTTGCCATAATAAGAAAAACCAGCAACAATCATGAATCCCTTAGAAAAACTTTCTTTCGATTCTTTGAACCATGTACTTAAATTTTTTTCTCCCCCTTTATGATAATAAATGGCTCTTTTTTTGTTGCAATCATTTAAATACACCCATGATTCATCTATTGTGACAATTGTTTTCCATTTTTCTTTGGATAAGTGTTTCTCATATAGAATTCTGCAGCGTGTCCTGCATTCAGCGATATGATTTGGAAGAAGACGATGCACATTGCGTTTTTTCGCTTTCTTCAGATTTATATGAACGTTTATCATTTTGTTTACAGTGGACACCGAGCATTTTAATGATTTTGCAACTGTCCTTTGATTAAGGGAATTTTCTTTTAACATTAAACAACGTACCTTTGCAACCTAGTCGAAGATGTCCGTTTTAACCTTTTATACTTGTTTGGAATTTTTGTCCCACTTGAGGCTCCAATTTGACGTTTTTTTCCTTTCTTGTTGACGATATTACCTATCGACGCTTTAGATATCACAAAACCATGACTCTCACATCGTTTTTGGATAACGGAGTATGCATATTTCTCTTCGGAAAGAGCATAAATGTAGCCTTCGAACCACTGCTTTGTTAAAAATGCAATTTTGAATAAAAACAAAACTTTCAAGCCGCAGACAATAATTTTGACTGTTAAAAACATAGTACAATTGCAATTATTTCTTTTGCAGCAAACGATTTTTTATTACCGCTTACTAAAATCGTCTAAAAAATGTGCGAACAGCCTCTGTATATGTATATATATATATATATATATATATATATATATATATATATATATATATATATATATATATATATATATATATATATATAATATATATATATATATATATATATATATATATATATATATATATATATATATATATAATATATATATATATATATATATATAATATATGTATATATATATATATATATATATATATATATATATATATATATATATATATATGTTTGCCCGGCATTTGAAACTAGTTCAACAGGTTCAACAGGGGTTGCGACCTGTCTGGCCATTTTTGGACATTGCTCCACATTTTTTCTTTTTCTCTTTTTTTTTCATTAACATATTTTGATCTTTTGTAATGTTATAGCAATCTCCTGGTTATGTTGTTCGCGCAAATTGGATGGATCTTGTTTAGTATATGTTTAAAGTGAATTATTTTCTGACTTTTGTAATCTATATATATATATATATATGCATACATACATACATACATACATGCATATATATGTATATATATATATATATATATATATATATATATATGCATACATACATACATACATACATACATGCATATATATATATATATATATATATTCATTACTGGGCCCGTATTCTCAGGATACATGATATCCCACCCCGTAAGGAAAAGGTTAATATATTAATCTTCATAAAGAAAAACATCTACAACAAAATCTCTTTAAAACTTAAGACAGAGCAGAACTTGCTATCTAAAGGGAAACGTTGGGAAGAGATCCAGGACAGCTGGAAAGACTATAGTCATAAATCCCGTACAGAAGCAGTGGCACATTTCAGACTCAAAACAGGCCACGACTGTCTAGCAGAACATTTAAACCGAATTGGCATCCTAACCAAAAGTGAATGCCAGGTCTGCAGGGCTGGCAATATGAATGCAGATCATTTACTATGCCCAGGACTTGATCCGGAAGCCCAAAAAAGTGAGAACTTTACCAAATTATACTGGGACGCTAGAGATATGATGAACTTTCTATGAACTTTTAACACCTTTTATCTGACTTTGTTTACTGTTGTGCTTTAAGCATCTGTTCAATGCTTAGTTCTTTGCTGTTTGTGTTGCCTGTAAATATGGATTAATTTTCCAAATAAAGCCATAGGTAAAAAAAATAAAAAAATATTAATCTTCATATCGTACGCTTCGAATTTAAGTTTAAACATATAAGTTAATGCATGTCATATTATTACTATTTTGAAAATTGGCAGTAAATTTTACGACTATTTTGATTTGATTAGTGTTATTAGTAGAATTAATAGAGTTATTCATGGACACAATATCTTTTTCGGGTATATTAACCTCGAATAGCTTCTTTTTAACGCATTAAATGAAAAATGGGACACTTTGAGTGTTTCTGGAAAAGGTGTAAAATGTATAGATACGCCTTTGATCATTTCTATTTAAGAAAATAAAAAGAAATATAAAGAGATTATTGATGTCACGAGGGTTACACCCGCACCAATTAGTATGTTGGGAGGATTCTTCTAGAACTTAAGCTTCCACCCTTCTCAAATATCTATACCAGACGCCACAGTTATCTGAAAGAAAAGCATTGGTGGGGAGTATAAACTAGAACCGGAGTTAGGGGCTACTGACTAATGCGGTTGGTTGCCTCTTTTTCAAAGGAAGCGAGCTAGAGATAAGACTGAAATTAGACGACTCAAAAATATACGATATCCTGATTTAAAAGAGACAGAAGTGGAAGACCGCGGTGAATTAAAAGTCAGTCATAACTTGTTACTGCACCAATAAATGTAATTTTTAATACCTCTAATACTCTAAAATTATATTAAGAGACCCGTACTTTGCTACGGAGTACATTCAAATCAAATACAACTGTCAATGTATGCAATTAATGCCAATATATATATTTATGATAAATACAACGATCAATGTATGCAATTGATGAAAAAAATATATATATATATATTTATAAAAAAATCGTAAAGGATATTTTTATAGACAAAATAATGTAAAAGAAAATATTCAAATTAAATCTTATAGAACATACTAAAGAATATAGTACAGTTAATATAGTACAGTATATAATACATTAATTCTAAAAATTAATCTTTAAAAATTCACCAAAAATCAGAAAATGGAGGTAAACATTTGAAAAAGATTTCATTTTAAAGGAATTTTTATGGTCTTTCTTGTGATATAAATTTTATAACCCTAAGGTTATTATTTTAAATGCAAACCTAAAAAAAGTTACAAAAACAGCTTAAAAATTCAAAATCTTTCTTAGTGCACCCCTACACTATAAGAAGAATGGCCTTGCAAAATTTTAGCCCTTTAGGTCCAGCGGTTTGGTCTGTGCGTTATATGTCAGTCAGTCAGTCAGTCAGTCAGTTACAGAACTACTTTATATATACAGATGACATTACTTTACAATGAATATAATGAAAAGATAATGAAAAATCTCTGAAAAGAAAACAATATTTGACGTTAAATAACTCAGTTCCAATATCATCGATATCAGCACATCAAAAAGGTTACTCCTTCCACCCACGATCTCCCATTAATCGTAGTAGCAATCCTACATTATTAGCTAGCCCCCCCCCCCCCCCAAAAAAAATGGTATCGAATAAATAATAACAAATTTAGATAGTTAAACTTCCTTTTAACATAGTTTCCTATAATTTAATATATTTTCCCCTCCACGGAATAGGAGGATAATTAGCCTTTTATTAGCTCACAAAAGCACAAAATCTCGTTGAAACCCTGACGGTGGTTCCGGGATATAAAAATTTATAGTAAAAATAAATATATATCTATTTTTTCTTGTCTTAAAACATATCTATGCAGATTTTAGATAAAAATAACAAAAACCACAAGTTTCTACGATGTCAGTGGTTGGGGAAAGGTGCGAGTCCTCCAGGTGTCACCCCTACGGGTGATCTATCAGAATTAAGGTGGCTCCAAGGGAGCAATGTTGACTCACCTGTACGGTGCTCCCAGATAAAAAGTACTGAAAAGTTTTAAAAGTATACGTTTCGAATGTCTCAAGACAAATAATGTCGGCGTGATTAAAGGTATTGGATCGGCAGATATTTCGAAATCTAAAGAAGCTTTCAAATTAAAATGTTTCAAAACAAAATTTAAAATTTTTTAAGTACAGTAGAACCCCGTTATAACGAACCCGGTATATAGCGAACTCACGGATATAACGAACGAAAATTTTGGTCCCGCCGTTTTCCTATTGTACAAAATTAAATTAGTATTGTGTCAGTTTAATGTAATCTAATTTAGTCGATTTAATTCATTAATGATCAGTTTTAATAGATTTTATCATTTTTTCGATACATCATTATTGAATGCACATTGCAAGCAATGAGTTATACATTTTGTGAACTCTAGCATTTTTCTTAACGGTTCGGATATAGTGAACCACCGGATAAAGCGAACAAAATCTTTGGTCGCTTGAAGTTCGTTATAACGGGGTTCGACTGTATTTTTTATATGTATGATGATTTTTATAAAAAGACAAAAAAAAAATGCTGTGGTGGTCATAAAAATTCCCCCAAAAGGTGAGTAAATAAAGAAAACAAAAAATTTTTTGTCCTGTATTACGCTTAAAATGTAAAATGAAAATTCTGAACTTTTTTTTTTTTTTTGTAACCAATGCGGAGGCACTTGTATTCAAACATTCGCCTTCACTACGCCGCAGTTTTACTATCCATTTTATTATGGGGGCACCATAGAGATGGACAGCATTACCCCCTATGAAGGGACAACACGAACGGAGGCATTTTTCGTGGCGAAACGCTGAGATTCGATCTGAGCACCCTCAGCACCGAAAACCAGCGCGCTGTACCACTGGGCCGCCACAAGCCCAAAAAGGTCTGAATTTTTGCTGAATAACATTGCAGATGTTTTCTAACAGTTCATACTGTCGGTACCTAAAGGAATTCTTGAAAATTCCTGATCATTTCCTGTTTTTAATAATTATTTTCATAAAACCCGTAATTAAATAATTTTTAAGTTTGGCATAAGTGAAGATTCGGAGTATCTAGTTTTAATTCTAAGTATTCCACGAGCTGAAACTTTGAAAACTAGCTTTGAACAGCTGGATTAATTATACGCTAGAATGCAAAGACGTAAGCAGCGAAAATCTTGTAGTATCAGATGATAGTAATAATTCACCCGTAGAAACCGCAGCTTATAGGGAGGTTAAAAGTCTAGAATAGAAAAATTCCAAACATGCAGATCAAATTTTGTTGCCAACTGCGAAGTGGATTCTCTCTGTCCTTATAATCCTTAGAGCGGAATGTTTCCATTTTCCTCCCTGGCGGATAGCTGATCATGTTCGCAAATTTATCATCATTCGTCGCAGTTTTTCTCGCTCTTTTCGAGGTAAGCAAACTTTCGACTGAGAGGTTCCGTGTTGGAGTGGTTTATGATGCATAACTGCATGAAAGAAAAAAAAAATGAATTCAATTCATTCTTTAGAATGTTTTCGGCTAAGAAGTGAGCCATTTCGTTGATTTAGAGAGACACTCAATCCCACTTTTCAGTCATTTTTGTCCTGGAAAATAAAGCTTCATAAAAGACATAATTTAAGAATTTTTAAGTTTGTTATAACTGAACATTCGTTGTATCCAGTTTTAATTATAAGTATTCCATCAACGAAAACTTCCGAGAAATGCTATGAAATGGATTAATCATACGCTAGGATACAAAGACGTAAGCAGTAAAAATATTATAGTATCAGGTAGGGTCGGCACCAGTCCAGAGTTTTTTTTTTTTTTTTTTTTTTGGGGGGGGGGGCAACGTCGGTTCTTAGGATTATATTCATTTATATGTATATATATATATATATATATATATATATATATATATATATATATATAAACTACGATTATATAACTTTAGGCAATGAAAAAAATACGCCGGGATTTTAATTTGGGGGGAGGGAATTGCCCCTACTGCCCCCCCCCCTGGAGCCGCCTTTAGTATCCGGTGGTAATAATAATTAACCCGCAGAAACTGCAGCTTGAACAAGTTAAAAATCTAGAACACAAAAATTCCAAACATGCATATAAAATTTTGTTGCCAACTACGAAGTGGATTCTCTCTGCTCCTATAATCCAGCCGTAGTCAACATTTTTTTCTTGCGGGCAACATGCATATGTTTACTACGTTACGCTGGTCGCAACATACTTCATAATATAATAATGTACACTATACCTCCCATAGTACACTATACTTCATAATATAATAATGTAAAAAACAAAACTCGAATCCAAAATGCATTCAAGCGTTTATTTAAAATTTTATAAAAGCGTGATTTTTAACGTTGAGACAAACTTTTGACTGTTTTAAACAAATCAGCTCTATACTTTGTAAATGCTATTCTCAATACGCCATGAAGGTGAGAATCAGTAAGCCGATTTCTATATACGTTCTTCACATATTTCATTTTCGAATAGGCGTTCCCAAAGATACGTAGGCCAGTGGTAGCCAAGTGGTTGCGCGTCGGCTTTCCTGGGTACCTGGAACGAATCCCGACAAGCACCATTGAATACCCCCGGGTCTTCACCAGATATGGGCACGTTAAATCCGTAGACCTGAAAGTCCCTCTATGAGATCAGAGAGGGTGGGAGAGGGTACAATCCCCCCCAGATATCGTCCCTGGGGAAGCTCGGTCAAAATTTAAGTGGAACATGGCAATATCGGACTCCGACGCTTGTGGTACCATTATGCAGTCGAACCCCGTTATAGCGAACTCGGTATATAGCGAACTCACGGATATAACGAACGAAAATTTGGCCCCGCCGTTTTCCTATTGTACGTAATTTAATTAGTATTGTGTCAGTTTAATGTAATCGATTTTAGTCTATTTAATTCATTAATGATCATTTTTAATAGATTTTATCATTTTTTAATACATCATTATTGAATACTCACTGCAAGTAATGAGTTATATATGCATTTTGTGAACTCTAGCATTTTTCTTAATGGTTCGGATATAGCGAACCACCGGATAAAGCGAACAAAGCCTTTGGTCCCTTGAAGTTCATTATAACGGGGTTAGACTGTGTAAACTGGAACCGCACCCCCGAGCCCGCTAGCCTGCTCTGCAATAGAAACAACCACAACGACAACAACAACAAAGATACGTTGATGCGGACAACGTGAGCAGCAGGTGGCACATTTTTGTACAGTGTCGTATTTTTTCAGGCCCAAATTTCCAAAATTATGTTTATAAATTCACCTGCCTGACAATAAGTGCGAGTGTCTCGGGCCGCACATAAGAGCTTCCTGGGCCGCTGTTTGAGTACCCCTGCTTATAATCCTTAGAGCGGAATGTTTCCATTTTCCTCCCTGATCATGTTCGCAAATTCATCATCATTCGTCACAGTTTTTTCGCTCGTTCCGAACTATGCAAACTTTCGTCTGAGAGTTTCGTGTTGAAGTGGTTTATGATGCATGACTCCATGAAAGAAAATTAAAAATGTGAATTCAACTCATTCTTTAAAATATTCTCGGTTAAGAACTTAACCATTTCGCTCGTTTAAAGCGACACTCGATCCCACTTTTCAGTTAATTTTTGTCCTTGAAAAAGAAAAAAAAAACTGGCGGCTGGCTAAAGTAATGTGCTCTACGTAGTTTTTTGAATACTTTATGTGTCGCGTGCGCCGTAGGCTTGAAAATTAATAAATTATTCCGCTTGTCATATCGTTATTTTCATAGCACTGGGTTATATCAGTTGACATGTCCTTCAAAACTGTAAAAATGTTAATTTACTTTTTCATACGAGGAAAAAAAATGGTGGAAATGCAGTCCTATCTTCTGTTTATATATGATTTCTCAATATTCTTGTATTCAGCTCAGATGAACTGAATGGAAATGATCAAGGATTTATCCACCTCCAAATATACAGGTAAGAGTTCCGAGCTGAAGAGTTAGAACTATGATTAAAACAATATAAGAACTTAAGAGATTTTGAGATCCTAAATCTCAATAAAATATGACACTTTATTCTATAGGCATAAAACGGACAATTGTGCTTTTAGATTAAAATACCCTAAAGCACATGTTTCTTGTTGTTTATAGTTTTAGATACAGCATTTTTATGCTATACCATCTTTTCATGCTGTATGTATACTGTACATTACAATTTGAATTTTTTTTTCTAATTCGGAGGCACTTGTCGCTAGATATTCGCCTGTTATTCACCGCAATTATACTGGCCATTTTATTATGGGGGCACCACATAGACGGACCAGCATTACCCCTTATGAAGGGAAGACACGGAGGTATTTTAGTGGCGCTTCGCCGGGATTCGATCTGAGTACCCTCAGCACCGAAAACCAGCGTGCTGTACCACAAGGCCACCTCGGCCCTATTTTATTTTAAATATATCTATCTGGAAATGGAATTTTTCCTAACTCGCCATCTATGAAAGGATTTATCAGAACTTCCTTGTAAGGTTTCGAAATTTAGTACAGCTAGCTTTTGTTCTATTTTCATTAAACTGCAATCAGAAATTTTTTGGTTCAGAAATAAAAATTAAAAAATATTTTCCCTGGAGCAAGGAATTACCCTGAAAAAAATTATTTTTCATTCTCAAAGTGATTTAATATTTTTATAAAACAATAACATTTTTATAAATCCTGAAGGCAGACAATTTTGAAACGTTTTCTTATGCACAAAAAAAGAAAGTTGTATACAAAGTTTTTAAAAATTATTACTAAGCTGTTGTTTCTGAAGGTATATCAAATATTGAACCTGCTTTAAATTTTGATTTTAAAATTTTTAACGTAGGATTACGTTCCTCAATAATGATCTTCCGGGAAGAAAAAAAATCAGAGTCTGTCGTTAGCTATATATTTACTAGATTTATTACCCGGCTTCGCTCGGGATTCAGTTTCTGTTATTATTTGTTTTCAATGATTAGCCTCATGTTATGATGTACCTAAGTTATAACAACTCTTAAACAAATTAATTTCATTTTTTCAGTAGTAAAAAATTCATTTATTAACTAATTTGTTGTTACTTTAATACTTGCCAGTACACAACATTTTTTTGTTTCTTTTTTATCATCTGCGACAATGTATAATTCTGATTGATTCCTTGCTCTAGACACTCCCACATAGAGCTGACCATGCGAAAAACATTCTTCTGTCAGATCCAGTCCAGTGCTCTCTTCTTTTTAGCATTTTAAAGCATTAATTTACAGCTAGTCAATAATGTTTGAATGGATTGAGAACACATTCAATATTAAAACACAGCAAATCTAATAATTATTATAGGAAAAGTATATACACATATTTCATGCTCGGAATTCTCTCTCAAAATTAAATCTTCTGCTACGTTTCAATGCCACTTTCAGACTTTCTTAATTAGAATATACACGTACTTCATGATTGTAATTATTTCTCAAAACTAAATCGTCTGCTATGTTTCAATGTCACTTCAGTTATATAAATCATCGCGTCTAGTCTAAACGTACGTGTTTCTAGCTAAGTGAACGTGTCCTTCAGTATATTTGAGGTAGCTTGGGATAGTTTTAATGCATGAAATGGATTGAGAACACATTCATTCAAAATGAATGACTTTCCATCTTTATATTTTCATTTTTAAAAAGAAATATTCCGGCGTTGCCACGTATATGAAAACAATATATCAAATTCATTCTTGCATGCGCCAATATATGAATAAATCACGTTTTTAATTCAAGTCTATTTATTTTTGCGCAAATGTTATAATTTAACTGGCAACAATGAAATGTTACAATAACTTTAAACAAAAATATCCGTTGATATCGCGCAAACTTGTTCTAACATAATTCGGGAATAGAACGTCGTAGCGGGATGAAAATAATCACATTCATCCTGATTTTCCAAGAACATTAAACTGTGTAAATTTCATCAAGGTAGGGCTCACGGTTCTTGAGTTTTTGTGGCTCACACATACAGACACGACCCATTTCCCGTTTCTGCTTTATATATAAGATATGAAAACCCAGTAGCAGTAAAAAGTTAAACAGAAAAGTACCAAAATGTGTCAAAAATAAAAAAGAAAGAAAAAGAAAGAAAAGAGGTAAGCAACGATAAATAATCGTACGTTAATAACCCGCGGTAGTTTCGTTAGAAGAGAGTACCTGAAATATTTTCTTAAACAAAATTTATTATTTTTTAAGTATTTTTTTATATACATAACGGTGTTCATAAAATACATACAATAAATACAGAAAAAGAAAGCATGCATTTTGCATGATGAATATAAAATCATGTAAAATGCGAGTAAATAGACAGAAAAACATTGTCACGTTTTGAAACTTCTTATTTCCCCTGAAATTGAAAGCTTTAAATTTCAATATTAATCTGCCACCCACCTGTACCGAGTAGCTCTGTCCCCGATTTCATGACTAGCTATTTTTTCTCGCCAAAATATAACCTTGTTGTCGACTTTTATCTAAAAAAAAAAAAAAGGAAAAAAAATTCTTCATTGAAATTCGAACCTACTGCCCTTTCTCGGGGATGATATCCTTGTCTTCTTACACGACACGCATTCCCAAACCAAACGCGCTATGTACATATCAAAAACGTACATTAAAAACCCTCCCACCTTTAATATCCTCACCGTAACTTCCCACATCCCCTTTCTTCTATATCAAGTATACGGTCGCGGGACACGCAAACCGTAGGAAGATCTCAATGTTGGGTCTACGGCTATTCCCCCCCACCAATGCGTAGGCGGTGGAAGTTTTATAGCCCGAATTACAAACAGAAGTCTTGCCCTACACAACTTAAGAGTACGGCTGGTGCACAAAACAACAATATAGGTTGATAACCCTAATGGGAGTATCATTAAAAACCTTCTGCATCGGAGAACAAACCGCATCTAGGCAGCAACCCACTAAGGCAAGTAAAGGAGAGTCTGTGAGTCTGTGAGCGTTTAAAAAATTGCTTTTTAATTGATTTGTTTTTCATTGAGAGTTATGAATTGTAATGAAGGATAATGATTCTCAAGCAGAAGAAGGAAAGACGAAAAAAAAAAAAAGCAGAATGTTTTCCTCGTCAGGTTTTATATTTAAGAGTGCCCATCGTTACAACACTGTAATGTCATCAGGTTAAAAATATCGCTCTGCTTAATTTTCTGCTTTCAGGCTGCTGTGTACTAACCCTGTTCGATTCGCTCTCCTCAGTGTTAACCTATGGAGAAAATGCGCCTGCTATTGACAGCTACATAAATGCTGATAATCCAATAAAAATGTGTCTGTGGGTTCGAGGCCCACTATCGGCATGCATGTTTGTAAGCCGTTTGGAAATCGGTTTTAAGCTGTAGGCAGGCCTTGATTTTCCATTAGGCCCAGTAGGCCCGGGCCTAGGCCCCCCCCCCCCCGAATGTTGGGGGACCACCAAAATTTTTATTTTAAAAGAAAAAATTCCCAATTCAATTTTTTTATTTTACCTTTTTTAATAGCAATTTTTTTAATATATCCTTACAAATTTGATTGATAGGTTCGTTATATGTATAGTTCATCTTATGTATGTTATAGTGTATATAAGGGATTAATAAGGTTTTCTGGTTGCATTATATTGGTGTTTTAATGATCAAGTTAATATGTTGTATTGCTATTTGTTATTTGATAATGTTCCAGGCTTCTATGCTTCAAATAGCCAATTCTTGGTAAAATGGTACTTTCACAATGATTCATGATTATTTTTTGTGTGTGTCAATTTTGGAAAATTTACACCCACATCAGTGTTAGGGGGGGCCCCAATTCTGAGTTGTGCCTATAGTCAAGAATTTTCTAAATCGGGCCCTGGCTGTAGGTCCCGGTCTAATTAGCCCTCGTGTAGAAAAAAAAAATTACCGTAGCGCTCTCAACGAAACCAACCAATAAAAATAGTATTTTTCAGAAAGCCTGAACTTTTCTGCACCTTGCAACAGGATTCATTTTATAAATTTTGCCCACCAAAGGAATTTGTGAGCGTTTAAAACACGCTATGCCAGATTTTTTTTTCCTCGAATAATTTAAATTTTAAAATATTATTTATATTTAACAAAAAAAAAACGAAAAATGCCCCAAAATGTAAAATTTCTCTCTCTATTACGGTGTACATTTTTTATGCACAAAATTTTAAAAACAATCTTTAAATTCAAGTCGGCAATCCTTGGACAAATTTTCTCCAAGTGTTAACATTGAGGTGAGCGAATCCGATACGGTTGGTACACAGCAGCCTTAAACGGAAGCCTACTGAAGAGCTCGTCAAACGCTAGTTCCTTTCAACGAATTATTTCTTTTAAACGAACGAAACGTGTCGCAAACAAATTATAACGTGTGATCATAGTACCGATTTTGACTATGACAATCATATCAGGAACAAATTAATTTTTATTGAAACATTAGTCTTTTACTACTTGTATATGCACTGAATCGAGAATCCGTTTTGTGGTCTATCCATGTTTTACTAAAGTGAAATTTTGTAAAGCCCGTCAAAAGTTCTAGAAATTCGAGAGCCCGGCCTCCAAACCTCGAGGCCGATTTTCTTACGCCTGATACAGGCGATGTGAGGGATTCTCATTTTCCAAATTCCATTCCTCGCATATTTCCGTTTCTTTTCATTTTTTTTTTTAAGACTAACAACATAGGTTGTTGACCTACTCAATTTTGTTCCATTTATTTATTCATTAATTTTCATCGAGGCTAAGTTTTTTTTTCCTCTATGAACATCTGTAATATGTTTTCTTTCGGTCATTATCTTCTCTAAAAATCGCCTACGTAATTTCCTGCCAGGACCGGGTTCGAGCCCAGATTTTAACACCCCTAGGCGAGTATTCAGCCAACTAAATTACAGTAGCCATGTGAGGTAGGGTTATTTTCAGTGACTTACTTATCATGTGAACTGCAAGCAGTCCAAAAGAGTTATACTAGTAACGTGGCCCGGATCTTAACACCCCTAGGCTAGTATTCTGCCAACTAAATTACAGTAGCCATGTGAGATGTGAGGTAGTGTTATTTTCAGTGACTTACTTATCATATGAACTGCAAGCAGTCCAAAAGAGTTATACTAGTAACGTGGCTTATATTAACAAATGAATAGCAACAGAAAAACGGAAATTCTTTACAAATTTGACAATTTTTTTTTAAAATTCAGCTATTAAATCACAAGACAAAACACCTGAGTAGTCGGCTTTTTCACATTATACCAGTCCATTTTCAGATAATTCATGTTGCCTGTTTCTCGGACTCATTCATGCAAAAAAAATTAATTCAGGTAGACTCTTCTAACGAAACTACCGCAGGTTATTAACGTAGGATTACTTATCGTTGCTTACCTCTTTTGTATGTTTATATGTATCTCTCTCTCTCTCTCTCTGTATATATATGTGTATATATATATGTATATATATATATATATATATATATATATATATATATATATATATATATATATATATATATATATATATATATATATATATATATATATATATGCTTGTGTGTGTGTGTCTCAGTCAAAATTTTGACACATTTTGGTACTTTTCTGTTTAACTGTTTACTGCTTGCCCAAGCGATACAGACTGGATTTGGCGCACTGCCAAAATTATAACTGGCGACGACGGACGGTTTTAGCGCCTGAAATTTTGCTTTCCGGAGGACCGTTATGGAGGAACGTAATCCTACGTTAAAACGCAAGATTTACAGGCACGGGGTAGCCTTGTGGTAGCGCGCCGGCTTTCGGTGCTGAGGGTGCTTGGATCGAATCCCGACAGGCGGCTTGAAATGCCTTCGTGTCTAGGCGGGATATCGGCACGTTAAATCCGTTGACCGGAAAGTCCCTCTATGAGATCAGAGCGGGAGACAGTACGATCCCCCCAGACGTTACACCTCGGGGTGCTCGTTCAAAATTGATGTGGCAACTAGCTAAGACGGACTCTGACCCTTCTGGTGTTATATAAACCTGGAGCCGTACACATCTACGCAAAGCCTATATGGACCTGGTCTGGAACTTCCAGCCAGAGGGCGTTAACAACAATAACAGCACAAGATTTACGGACATCCATTTGGTCAGCTATCATGACTGAAGCCTCCAATACTAACGGATTAATTATATATATATATATATATATATATATATATATATATATATATATATATATATATATATATATATAATGATATCGGCTAACGCGCACGGTAAACTTTAACTTAAACTATGTAGAGGAGATGAAACACAAACATGTTGTAGACGTAGCCAGAGTGTCAGGAGATGAAGACCATTTCACGAGAGCCGTTGACACATCGGGGAGGAAAACCACACACTGGAGAGGCATTGGAAGGATGCACACAACAGATATGCGACGCATATTAATTTATTCCGGATTCTAATGTAGACAATTATTATTCAGAAAAGCACAGGTATCTTGACAACTGGACACACACAATAGCAACGCCACCGGTCCCTGCCGGGGCGCATTCAGAACGCAGATTTTACATCCTATCGGACAGCAGCGGAGCAGCGCGTAAACAGGACAAGACATCGTCAGACAGTAAAAAGCACGCCGTAAACTTTTACAGAAGGTTACGAAGTGTAGGGGTAATGACCGCGGGAAAATAATTTTATTGGCTAGAATTGAGCACCTGACTTGATTACATAAGGACCGCATGATGTTCCGAAAAGCGCTCCGAGGCGAAAACATCACGTGGTGCTGAATCATGTTTACAAATATCTTTAACTCGCGTGTACTAAGGGATAATATGGATGGTTAGTTCGCTAATTCCTAGGTCGCAATATGAAGAAAGAGACTGTACTTTATTGAGAAGAAACAAGGATAATTTAGAATACGCGTTAAGTAAAAAAGGTGGGGCGGAACAGTTTATAAGGATGGGTCGTTATTATTACTTACACACACACACACACACACACACACACACACACACACACATATATATATATATATATATATGTACTAGAATTATTGCCCGGGTTTTGAGGCTGCGGACCTTCTTCTGATTATACGTCTGATTTTATTGAGAATTAATAACACAATGCTGCGTGATTCGCACGTTTGGATTGAATAAGATTACTGTTTAATTAATTTTGTTAGATGCTGTTTAATTAGATTTAATTAGATTTGTTTGATCCACTGTGAAATTAGAAATAAGTTTTATAATTTACATTTACTTTTATTTTTCCCTTAAAAACGCAGTTTTTTCCACATCACCCAAGAGGTAAAGTGCAAGATGCGTTATTTCCTTTATTTAATCAAAGTAAGGCGGGATTCCGCATGAAGCCTAGGCTCAGAGTTTCTTCCTTTCTTATTGTTTGTGTATAATTTCAGTAGAAATGCGCTAAGCGCATTCTGTCTGGCCAGATTAACATGAAGAGCGGGGGGTGCAGCCCAGTATTTTTTTGATGGAATGCATGAAAAATTTTAGATCTATATATTTACCTGGGCAATCATTCTTTAAAAATAATTTCATTAATTTTCTTATGCCTTAATATAACTAATGGACTAATAGTTCGGAATGAAAGTTATGTGACGTTATGTTTCTCTGTTTAAAGAGCTTTTCCTCCCACTGCTTAAAAAACCCCAAAACTCTAAAAGATTTATCTTATATGATTTCACGAAATAAGTTATTCAAATACATATCGTATGTTAACACTGTTTCGCGAACTTCGGGGAAAAAAACGTGTAGAACTCTTAAACTTCTTCCCATTTTATGATCCTCAAACAATTAATATATTTAGATCAACAGAAGGCTTCCAAAAACTGGCCATGGGACAAACTTAATTTTACTTTTTTTTTCTTCCTTTCTTTTCCAAATTTTATTAAGGTCTATTAGTTTGAACGCCGTTGTCTAAAATTGTCTAAAGCAGCGGTTCTCAACCTTTTTAGACCCACAAATCCACTAAACGTCAGAAAAATAAAATAAAAACTTCGCCCCACCCGTCACCCCCCGACCAACTCTCAAACCACCCCAGATCACCCCTCAGATGAAACCTCTCTTCCCCCACGTACCGAATTTCAATGGTGGTAGTGAAGGGGCTGTATCCACATTTAAGAGGTGCGCTTAGGGGCACAAAAATCATTAAAAAATTAATTTTTAAAAAACTAATTGAGCCGCAAATTTCGTTTTTGCTGCGTTAAGTTTCTCGGGTCATAAACATTAACTGTGCTGAATTTGGTCCCGGTGGGTGAAACAGTCTATGATTCTATAGCGGACAAACAAACAGACAATATATATATATATATATATATATATATATATATATATATATATCTATATATATATATATATATATATATATATATATATATATATATATATATATATATATATATATATATATATATATATATATATATATATATATATATATATATATATATATATATATATATATATATATATATATATACATATATATATATATATATATATATATATATATATATTGTAATATTGGTTCATTAAATTCTAAATCGGTAATTTCATATACATAGATTTATACAGTACATTGCTCACATTTCATCATTCTAGTTGTTGCATAAACTCTTATTTCATTCGCATCAAAACTGGTGCACGAAACTTCCATTCATACTGATTTTAGAATTTCAACATTTATCGTGGACTTCTACATGAAAAGTTCTATTCCATTACAGAGACAGTAAAAAATACGTAAGAAATTATTTTCTGCGAATATATTTTGAAATAACGGAATAAAATCCTTGTTCGAAAAAAAATAATGTTTCAACTGTACGTTAAGGAATGTTTTTTTTTTTATTTATTTATTAGAAAATACATTTCTTCAGAAGTTCTGAGCCATGTGTCGAAATGATAAAATGGCTGTTTCAGAAGTGAGATAATTTAAAACACTGAAAACAAGTAGTGTCTCGGTAGCGATTTGACAGATGCGATAGATGTACAGGGTTTCCCAAAAAACTTTGACACATTTTTAAAATGTATACAAAAAGAAAAAAACAAAAATTTAATTTCAGGTTTAGTCTCTTCTAAAGTTAAAGATAAATTTTAGTGTCTTCTAAAGAAACTACCGCGGGTTATTAATGTAAGATTACTTATCGTCACTTACCTCTTTTGTATGTATATATGTATGTATATATGTATGTATACAGAGGCTGTTCACACATTTTTTAGACAATGTATATTGTATTCACAAAACTAAATTACATAAAATTCTTGCGTTTTAAATGTTCTATTTGACATCCCTTATTCTGAACTATCTTTCGACACCGCAATTTCCAGGATAATAATGCCTTTTGAAGTGTCAGAAGAGGTATTCTATCCCATTCCTCCTGAACAGCTTTCCAGAGTCCTGTAAGGGTTTTGGGACGACAATTGGATAATGCAGATTTTAAAAGTCCGAAAGCACAAAAATCCATAGGTGATACATCGGGAGATTTAGTAGAGATATCAGTGAAGGGTATGGCCTTGATACCAGTGTTTTGTTCCATTTCTTTTAGGAAATTTACAGTGGATTTTGATGTCTGACTGCTAGCTGTGTCCTGATGGAGTCTCACTGATTGATGGCACTGTGAGTAAAGCGATGGTATTTCATTCAGAAAAATTGGTAATAAAATATGTTCCTGATAGTATTTGGAGTTAATCTTGACATTTTTTTCCACTCTCTTTATTTTTAACTTGCCATTATAAGAAAAACAAGCAACAATCATGAATCCCTTAGAAAAACTTTCTTTCGATTCTTTGAAGCACGTACTTAAATTTTTTTCTCCCCTTTTATGATAATAAATGGCTCTTTTTTTGTTGCAATCATTTAAATACACCCATGATTCATCTATTGTGACAATTGTTTTCCATTTTTCTTTGGATAAGTGTTTCTCATATAGAATTCTGCAGCGTGTCCTGCGTTCAGAGATATGATTTGGAAGAAGACGATGCACATTGCGTTTTTTCGGTTTCTTAAGATTTAAATCAACGTTTATCATTTTTTTACAGTGGACATCGAGCATTTTAATGATTTTGCAACTGTCCTTTGACTAGGGGATTTTCTTTTAACATTAAACAACGTACCTTTGCAATAGTAGAAGATGTCCGTTTTTTCCTCGGATTTTTGTTTGGAATTTTTGTCCCACTTCAGGCTCCAATTTGACGTTTTTTTTCTTTCTTGTTGACGGTATTACTTATCGACGCTTTAGATATCACAAAACCATGACTCTCACATTGTTTTTGGATAACGGAGTATGCATATTTCTCTTCGGAAAGAGCATAAATTTAGCCTTCGAACCACTGCTTTGTTAAAAACGCCATTTTGAATAAAAACAAAACTTTCAAGCCGTAGACGATAATTTTGACTTTTAAAAACATAGTACAATTGCAATTATTTCTTTTGCAGCAAACGATTTTTTATTACCGCTTACCAAAATCATCTAAAAAATGTGCGAACAGCCTCTGTATATATATATATATATATATATATATATATATATATATATATATATATATATATATATATATATATATATATATATATATATATATATATATATATATGTGTGTGTGTGTGTACGTTATGCTAGTTATAATTGTGCGCGCTGCCACAATTATAATTTGCGACGACGGATGGTTTTAGAGTCTGAAAATTTGCTCTCCAGAGGACCGTTATGGAGGAACGTAATCCTGCGTTAAAAGTTCACAAGGTAAGAACTGGAAATTCAGAGATGTGTTACCGTATAAATTACAGTTTTTTCTGTGTCAAAAAATTTGAACAGGTGGGGCTAGTTGTTCCGTGAAAGCGAGAGTTGTAAAACTTGTACTCCATCAGAGAAAGCAATATGTGTTGGCTGGTATTTCAAAACGGAATCGGTTACTTAAATGCAATGAAATTTGGAAAAGATCCTCCAAGTCGTAACAACATCTTAGCTTGGTATAAAAAGTTTCTGGAAATGGGAAGTGTCCTTGATAATCGGTTGTAGTGTTGGAGAACTCAAAAGACGCATAATTGTTGCAATTTCATGTGCGACTGAATCCATTTTGGAACGCACATAGGCTGAGATTGATTACCAACTAGATGTTCTCCGTGCCACAAAAGTTGCATATATCGAAATTCATTGGCTTTACTACAAAAAAGAAAAGTTCTTAATATATAAGGTAACACATATGTGAATTTCGAGTTCCTACCTTGTGCACTTTTTTTGGTATAATATTTTTAAATGTGTCTGTGAGACTCTACATAGTCTGAAAACAGACTCAATCCTAATTTTGGAAACTCCAGTACAGATGTGACTATTTGTTAAAGGAATCAGGCAGACCGTTAAACAGACAATGGTGCGGCGCCCACTTCCCTATGTGGAAAAAGGGTCATTCTTAAAGAAAATCGATAGATCATTAGAACTCGTTAGGAAAAGACCATCATCGCACAAAGAGGCAATGCAAGGCCCGGGGTGTTGGGCTGACAAAAAGGAACCTCAGGCCCCGGAGGTGACCAGGTGATGAAAAGCTGTGAGGAGCTCGCATCAGACACATGAGACGATGGAACCATCGAGAACTTTACGAGAAAAAATGTATAAATTAAGAAAATACGATTAGACAGGTCCTTTTTTTTAGACTGGACCATGATGATATATTGAGGTACTGGAGAACGCAGGGAATAGAGAGCAGACGTGAAGTCTGGATTGAACTGGGATTATGAACCTCACTCTCATTAATGTTATCAGCGTTCTTCGGAACAAACTTATGTACATTATCATTATTCTAGATATATATTTTATATTAAACGAAATGTAAAATAGAACACTCATCTGTGTCTACATTAATATTACGAGTTACTTATACATCAGGTCAACGGAGATCCGGTTTACAGTGTAAAGGTTTTTTTAGACACCCTGTAATTTTACTCACATACTGCCGGTGACGCATTTGTCAAATCATGTCACGGTACATTTTGCAGTGATTGCGAATATTGTCATTTATAATTTTGTGAATACAGCTAGTTCATTACTATTAGAAAAAAAAAGAATAAATACGTCTATTTGACAAGTTTCTGGAAACACTGGTATTATAAACAGATGTCCCAAATTACACTGCCAACACAAATTATAAGGAAAATTAATAATACTATGTATTCGCACCATTACTTGAATGAAAACCAATATAGATTTTTGAGACTTATCATTCGTCAAATTGATGTGCTCTGTAAATCTAGTGTTTGTTTGTTTTACCACAGATGGATAGGGAAATTCGGTGAAACACACGTGTAAACTAGTACATCAAACTAGATTTCAACTTAACTCATCAATCACACCATTTATTCTCCAGAAATAATGTCTCGATAAATACACCTTGAAGAAATTTATGCAAAATCAAGAAGACGGCATTACTTGCGAGGAAAGCTGCGAAGCAATTTTGATTTTGACAGATACGTGAACATTGTTGAAAAAAATAAAAAATAAAACTAATAAACTGCTTTAATATGAACAACTTTAAAGGTTTAAAACAGTGGTTCCCAAGTGGTGGGTACGCAGAAGTGCTCAATAATACCAAGTACGATGGGCTGATTTTCTTGCTTAAGAGTGGAAAATGACAGGGGGGCACAATACCATTAAGCTTGTCGAAATTGCTGAAAACATAGTCATGTTCGAGGGCTTGTGGCGGCCCAGTGGTACAGCGCGCTGGTTTTCGGTGCTGAGGGTGCTCAGATCGAGTCCCAGCGTTGCGCCACGAAAAATGCCTCCGTACGTGTCGTCCCTTCATAGGGGGTAATGCTGTCCGCCTATATGGTGCCCCCACAATAAAATGGACAGTAAAACTGCGGCGTAGTAAGGGCCAATGTTTGAATACAAGTGCCTCCGCATTGGATAAAAAAAAAAAAAAAAAAAATAGTCATGTTCGAACTAATTAAACTTTAATAAAATTACAAAAAGAAATGTCGTTTTCATTTGGTATTTGATTAACACACTTTGAATTATATACTCTGAAAAAATGAAAGGTTTTCTTTGTAAATTAATATTTTTATTACATGTTTAGAAAATGAATATGAATCTAAGATACGGAATGCCTTAAATCACTGCGCGCAACATAAAACATAAAAATATATACACAGGAATAAAATGGTCACTGTCATTTATTTACAATACACCTATCTTTAATTTGAAACCAAAATACTGGTAAAAAGTATTGATTACATTTTTTTAATACTCATAAATTGTAAAAATTTCACAATAGAAAAAAATTTTTACAAGTATTTTCCGTGAAAAACAAATAAATTTTTTTTTTTAAATTCGAATTTTTTGGTTTTAAGTTATAGATTGCCACAACATATACATATGGTTCAATTTTTATCAATATTGCACTAATAGTTTGGTAGTAACAGGGCACACAATGTTAAAGTTTGCTGTTTTGAGAAAACTCAATTTAAAGATTCACTATCACTTTTACCTTTTATTTATTGAACTGAAATAGCTCAAAAGGCTCCCGATGCATAAACAGAACCTTCTTTTAGAAGATTATTTTCGTTTACTTTCTTTTCCTTCCTCCTTTTAGCTATTCGAGCGTCTAATGTCACACCTATTTACCACCCCTTAGAACAGGGATGGCGAACCTTTTTCTGACGCGTGTCAAAAAATGTCTTGAAAAACACCGCATGTCACTTAAAATTTTTTTCGGCCTTTGAAAGACCTTCAGTTATTTAAAAAAATTATTTGCTATATATTTAAAACAAAAACAAATTTAACTTTTTTATTATGGTTTCTTTAAAACTATCAATATCAGGAAGAAAATAAGTACAGAATTCTCAAACTTAATGTGACACTTGTTGTTGTCTTTCGAATGATAGTTTATTTATACGTGGTTCAATATTTGTAACTTTAAATCGTACACACGCAGCGGACAAGTCGATGCCGAGGCGATTTCTTTTCTTTATTTTTAATAAAATTCATTATCGAAAACAACTGTTCGCAAACGTAGGTTATTGATCCAAACATTGTCAAAGGAGCTCTTGCTAAGTTTTTCATCGACATTAGAGAATAAGGCAACGAGTTCCATTCAGTTAAAATAATATTTTCAGTGCTTGTTGTTGAAATATATTCGTCACAATTTTCCAGATCTTGTAATTTTTTTTCTAAGTTTATGTTTAATTGTGCAAATTTATTCGTCCATACAACACTGTTTTGAAATTCAGCCATTTCAGTTTCTAAGTTATCAATTTGAAGCCAATCGAAAGAGGATGATTTAAGATCTTCAAATTTAAGTTTGTGTGGTAAAATGACAAACTGTAAAGTTTTCTCCATTTCACGAAATTGGGAGAATCTTTCGTCAAATATTTCTTTTGCATTCGCTAATACTGAAGAATGGTGTTTTAAGAATTCTGTTTTGCAAAAAGAGGAAAAAAATAAATTTCAAACAATTATTTTTTAAAAATTATTTCTAGTATAAATTAGATTATAGATCTCTCAGTCCGACGAATGAAAATCAAAACAATGTGATCGTCTCACGTGTCGTCTAAGATTGCTTCGCGTGTCACTATGTGACCCGCGGGTCACAGGTTCGCCATCCCTGCCTTAGAGGGTCCTGTGCCCCCTTAAGATTAAAAATAAGCATTATTGAACCTGAAATAGAAGCTTTAATAAGAAATAATAAGAATAAGAAACAAGTTTCTCATTAAGTGCCTGTTCACATAGGAGTTCGTTGCGTTGCGTTAAGGAAAAGATGATGTTGAGACGAAAATAAACCAATAACATGCCTCCAAACTATTAGCAGTGAAATTTTTAACGCCTATGATTGGTTTATTTTCGTCTCAACGTCATCTTTTCCTTAACGCAACGCAACGGACTCCTATGTGAACAGGCCCTAAGCCTCGTGATAAAGACGTTTTAGAGATGGGAAATTGTATTTGCCATTTGTAAATAACAATTACGTATAAACGGCTTTTCCTAGTTTTATGGATATATTTTCTGTATTTTGTTTTATTTGGGTTTAAATACATTTTGTAAAGTTATTCATATGTGTATAGAATTTATTTGACCCTCCCCCCTCCCTCAAAAAGTTATAACATAGGCAGTGGTACGCTACGACCAAAGTTCTCAGACGGTACTCAAGTATAAAAAGGAATCAGACGGCATTTTTATTCATGGGTATGATTTACTTATAATTCTAGAAAACAGGCTCACTAAACTGTATTCACAAAATATATTTATTATTATATAAAAGAATGTGTCTTCATTTACATTCTTTTAAACCTTTCCTAGACACACACACACTATATATATATATATATATATATATATATATATATATATATATATGTATGTATGTATGTATGTAATAATAACGCCCCACTAATATTAATTGTCCTATATCTAACGCGTATCTTAAATTTTCCTCAATAAAGCCAAGCCCTATTTCAAAAACGAAATCGAAAATAGAAATAACCTAATATTCTCTTTAACACATGCACGGGAAAGTTATTTTTAGACTTCCGTGATCTCGATCCTCCTTTGAAGAAATACCACGTGATCGGGGTCAACCAATTAAAAGAATTCTAAGCCTAGCGGCAAAATCAGAAGTTACTCAGCATAAAAAGGCGAGACTGAGCATTTTCGAGCTCTCTACTTTGGCGCTGTTTCATTACTTCCTTGCTCGCTGTCCGCGTACTGCTCAAAATATATTAGGATGTAATCGTATTCGATACTCCAGCCTGGGCAGCTATGGGCTGTCCGTTGACGTTATTGTCAAACATCATGTTGTCAGCTTGTGCCAATTCGTTCAACTATGTATAGCTGTGTATCTTCTCTGATGTCTTGAAGTTTGGTTCCATGGAATAAAATATTTCAAGTGTTCATTGTGTTCTTGTTCTTTCCTCAAGTGTTTATGGTGAATCCATCTCCTGTACCGGTCTACTAGAAGTATTACAACTTTGGCTACGTCTATACTATCGTGTAGCATCTCCTCTACAAAGTTAAAGTTATTTGTGCGTTCAAATACCCGATTTTCGTTATATATATATATATATATATATATATATATATATATATATATATATATATATATATATATATATATATATATATATATATATATATATATATATATATATATATATATATATATATATATAACTGACAGTTATATATAACTGACAGTTATATATATATAACTGACAGTTATATATAACTGTCAGTTATATATATATATATATATATAACTGACAGGCGTTGGCTTTTGCCTGCTAATGTGTCGTTTGCAGTCTTCTTGTTTTATAGTCCATGGCATCGAGGGAAGGCATACACTCAAAAAGTACTCAGCATCGTCTAAATTAAGTAGAGTTTATTCAGTTCAATGTCATAATACCACCTCTCCAGATCTACGCATTTCATTATTCGCCATTTCTTTTTTAGAGCCGTGGCGAAACACATCTGATAGCATCGACTTCTATTCCCGCTCTCCCCAAATTCGCGGGAATCTCAGCGCGCCAACTCTCCTTGGACATGCGCAGAGCCCTAAACAGACATCTTTCAAGGCTAAATAAAATGTAAACGTTTGTCCTCGACCGCAGAACTCAGAGGCGCACGAAGATTATATAATAAAAGGGAAATTCCCTTTCCCAATTCGCGTCTTTGAATACGAACAATTAGAGGCGAATTACGCCACGAATATAATTTAATTCCCAAGCCCCCTTTAAATTTAGAATAATCATTCTTTTCCCACTAAATCCTTTACAACTTTCCCCCCCGTCCCCCTGAAGGCGCGCACACAAGGAGTAGCTAATTCCATGTGGCAACGCCTCAGAAGAGCAAAATCATCAAATCCGCCAACTGGAAAACATGCTGAGTAGGGACGTCTCCCCACACAACAAGGATCCCAATGAACCCCATTATTAAAACCAAATGCCCCTCGTTATAACACCTGGATAATCTCTTTCTGAGCTGTGAGACCTGGAGCAGTGTTTTTTTAAAAAATACACAGTTTACAATACTTTACAAGTTACATTAAAAGATTCTTGAGTTGTACAGTATATTATTATATCACTGATGACTTGAAACAAAATAGGAAGATATTACAACATTATATCAAAATATATCACCATAAATATTCAAAATATCACCTCAATAAGACATCACTTGAAAATAATGTCGCTTCAAATCTCATTTAGGGGCCTTTTATTATTATTATTATTATTATTATTATTATTAAATTAAATTAATAGAATAAAAATGTTGACAATTAACGTGGACTGTCAGTAGTATTTTACAATTTAAAGTCCATGCTTTAAGATTTTCATCAAATTCTTTGAGTGGTAATGTAATTGACAGTCCTGTAAGCTGTCCACTCGCCCTCTATTTTACAACAGTTCCAGTTTACATTGCTACAAATATTGAATTTATTTACACAGATTATGGTAATATGAAAATGGACGTAACATGAAAAGAACAATTAACTATGAAAAACAAAAGAAACTGCGGTCGACCGTCTTCCTTGGAGGCCTCCTGGAACCATATGACCCTGTAAGACTCAAAGACAAAAACATATTAGTGGTTGAAAAAGAATATAAACATTTTATCCTTTTTTTTCCATGGGAATTTTCTCATTTACCTCTATTTATTGAATTTTACAAAATTTTTACATCGATTCAACTCACTTATTTTTCATTTAGAGCTCTTTTACCTTCGACTTACTTGTGAAATACAAACATATGAAATTACACATGAAATTCAAAATACTCTACATATTATTTATACTTCAAAATTTTTTCCATAACACAAAACTCTGATTCAAATTTATCACAATTCAAAGTTATCAAACATTTCATAATTTACACTTCATTCGCCTTAATATTTCATAATGATAGATTCACTGACACATTTTAAAATAGATTTGTGATAGGATATGTAAAATTTTCATATTTTTTCTCAGCGGATTTAATGACTGCTGAAAAATTTGTTGTTTTTGTGAAGGTTTTGTTTGATTTGATAAGGATTTTGAGTTTGACAGACTTATTTCATGTTTCAAGAAAAATTAATTGATATTTAACCAACAATTCGTAATGTTTTAAAGTTATACTATTATGAAATTAAATTGTGTATCTATCTTGTTCTTGGGGAGGGGGGGGGAAAGCAATGTAATGTACTAAATTAGGAGCAATTTTAAAATTTTTGCAGATTTTGATTTCCTGGTGCAACGATGGTCATTTTTATTCCTTGTAAATATATTTTGTGTTTATTTGAGTGTTATGGAGTAGTATTTTAAGTTACATTTTGATAAATATCGTGTTAAATGTTTTTTTTATAGTGTATATTTTTGGTCGACCGGCAAGCTTAATGAGGAGGGCCTCTGATTGTTAAGTGTCTATTACTATATCGAAATAATAATTAAAAAAAAAATGATGTGTGGAATTTGCAGTAATGTAAGATGTGAAAGTTACGAAATAATTTGGCCTTGAAATTGGTAAGATTTGGATAGCATATTGAAAAATGTGAATTTTTAACATGTTTTGTCAATAAATAATAAAATGATTAATGTTTTGACCGGGCATGAGCCTGTTTCACATGCCTCCTCATGTCATTAGGATTAGTTTTAAGTAAGTCATTGAGTGATCAGGAAAAGTGCGTAATAAGCATTGAGAAAAGAAACTGCTTTGAGTAATCTAGATAATTTTGAAAGTTGATTACATACATTTTTAGATTCCAATTTACTGTTTCTCATATATTTAAAATTCAAATTGTGTGTTCTTGATTTTATTGATTGGGTTGGTAAAATTTTATGATGTGTCTTTTTTTGTATAAAGAAATAGCAATAATGTAAAGTTCAGAGATCCATTTCTTAAGTGATTTTACATGTTGGGTGCCTCTTGACTCCACTTATGTGGTTAAACGTTGTGTGCTGTCTTAAATTAAAGATATTAAAAAAAAAAAAAAAAAAAAAAGTTTAAACGCTCTTTTTTAAGTTACTTTGTGTATATTTTATCAATTTGGATCTCATAAAACAAGTGTAATATTATGATGTAATTTCGAAAAATATGTTTTTTGGGTTTTGTGTACAGATGAAGAGTGATGTACAGCGTCCGATTTACAGAGTTGATATTTTTATTTTTGGTTGTACAGATTTGGACTTCTACATTTGTTAACAAGATCTGAGTGGTTACTATATTTACCTGTAGTTGAGACATTTTCGTGTTTTTCTTTAATAAGATTTGATGATAATTGTGTTTTTTAGTGATTTTTGTAATTTTGGAAATTTAAATTGTGATGATTAAAGCATAAGCTATAGTTAATTATATTAATGAGCGTTAAACAGTAAAATTCTATTAAGTCCTAGTGTGTTTTCAAATTCAGGAAGTAGACTGTATTTCGCAGTGAAAGAGTTCAGGGTCATTCGCTCACACGCGCGTATCTTACATAACCATCGGATGTTCGCGGGGCTCTAGAAGAGGACCCTATGCCTATGTGGCTTATATAACGAAGAGAAAGAAATAACGCAGTTCGGGGAAATTTTGATAGAGTCAAGACGTGCGTCTGTCGGGAGCTCTGTGAGATGATTGAAAATGGCGATTTAGCTGGATTAATTGGGTATTCGATTAATGTTAATTAATAAAGAGGTGTTTAAAAGTTAATTAAGTATTAGTTATTCCACTGGCCTACTGTTTGATGACTGCAATTAGATTAATTAGTGTATTTAGATGGGTGCACGGCGATAGGGTCGTGACAAGTATATATATATATATATACATATATACATGCATACATACATACATATATACATATATACATATATATATATATATATATATATATATATATATATATATATATATATATATATATATATATATATATATATATATATATATGTGTGTGTGTGTGTGTGTGTATATACAACCTTTGTCCAGAAAGTTCGGTGAATGTGTCTATAGTTACAATGGATTGTTGTCTTACATGAAACAGCTGTTACTATCCTTTGAAGTAATCCCCGTAGGCGGTAATGCACATGTAGGAACGGCTGTACAAGTCTTGGAAACTCCTGGCGTAGTCGTCTTTAGCGATGGCCTTCAGCTGGGTGATAACATTGCGTTTGATGCCGGAAAGCTGTGGCCCTTCAGGGCTGATTTCAGTTTGGGGAACAACAAAAAAGTCTGGGGAGTCGGGTGGGTAATTCAGGGACAAAACTAACCTGTTGGTCAGGAACTGCTGCACCAGAAAGGCAGTATGTGACCAGGCATTGTCGTGAAGCAGGGTCCAGTTGCCTTGCTTTGCGTACTGGGGGCGTAATCTATTGATCCGTTGCAGCAGACGTTTCAGTATATCCACGTACTTAGTGATATTTAGCGTGGTGCCCTCAGGGGGGAATTCTTTATGGATGAGACCCTCAGAGTCGAAGAACACCACAAGCATTGTCTTGATGCGGGATTTCTCACTTCGCACCTTCTTGCTTTTCGGCGACCTGGGACCCCGCCACTCCATAATCTGACGCTTGCCGTCGGGGTTGTACTTCAGGCATCAGGTCTCGTCACCCGTGACAGTGGTTTTCAGGAAATTTGGGTTTCGATTCGCCATGTCGATGAAGTCTCCACGGACGTCAAGCCGAATTTGCATTTGTTTCGGCGTCAAAGTGAAGTACGGAGCAAAGCTTGCGTTTGCCCAAATCCTGGGTCAGTATGAGGTGGGCCATCTCACGACCAATTCCCACTTCCTCTGCTATCATTCGCACTGTCACACGACGATCCTTGGCCAACAATTCTTTCACTTTCTGTACGTTGTCCGAGGTGCGTGCAGTTGCAGGCCGACCACTTTGGAGGGAGACTTCAATGGTGTCCCGCCTTTCTCGGAAGTGATTTAACCACTCATACACGCATATCAAGGTGGCAGCAAATTTTTCGTAAACTTTTAGCAGCATTTCACGCGTTTCTTTCGCTGATTTTCCAAGTTTGAAACAGAACAGCATATTCGTTCGCTGATCCATTTTGAATTTCGACCGAGCGCATAACACCTTCACTCTACAATGAACTGTTTCCACACGATAAGCTAACTCGCAGCGCCGCCGCTCAGGAACTGATTAAGACCAGTCTTCACCTGTCCGGCACGATATGCGCCGGTTGCAAACTCTTACAACCGTGAGCACTATGACGTCATTCACCGAACTTTCTGGACAAAGGTTGTATGTATATATATATATATATATATATATATATATATATATACACTGCTCTAAAAAATTAGGGGAGCAAGCAAAGAAGTTAAGAAAACCGTGCGAGACAGCCACGTATTGCCATAAAAGTACACAGTACACGCGTATCAATGATCAATGCAGAAAAAAAGACGTAAAAAGCTTAAATTAAGCTTTAAATATATATGGGTATGGGGCTTAAATAAAGCCCCATACCATAAAAATTAAGCTTTAATTCTTTGAAAATATGGAAAAAACACGAAAAGATGGTTTAGGGCAACAATTTGGTTACATGTAAACGATAAAAAAAGTATTGTTTAGAAATGATGCAAGATTTTTAATATGGCGTATGGTCTCCTCGAACAGCTAAGACTGCTGCAAACCTGTTTTCCATGTATACGATGATGTTATCGATAAGACTTTGGGGAATACTGTTCCACTCCTCAAGAAGTGCAATCTCCAAGTCTCGGAGAGTAAAAGGAGGTCTTGGTCTCGCAGCAATGAGTCGTCGGAGCATGTCCCAAACATGCTCGATTGAATTCAGGTCAGGAGAGCACGCTGGCCATTCCATACGTTGTATTGTTTCAACTTCAAGCATGTTCTCCACAAGACGAGCTGTATGCGGTCTGGCGTTATCATGCTGGAAAACAAAGAAATCTCCAATGGCTGCAGCGTAAGGTATGACAGGAGGTCTCAGTATCTCGTCTGCATACCTTCGGGCCGTCAAACTACCATTCCGAATGATATGCAGGTCCGTACGTCCACCTGTGCTGATTCCACCCCATACCATAAAACCAGCTCGTCTGTATTGTGACCTTTTACGAATGAATGTGGGGTTATTTCGAGTGCCCCTTTCCCTCCATACCAAAACACGTCGGGTGTCACACTCCAGACTGAATCGGGACTCGTCTGTAAACAGCACTTGGCTCCAATCATGTTACTCCCAATCTCGATGTTCAGCATCCCATCTTCTTCGGGCCGCACGGTGGCGTGAGGTGAACGGAATACAGGCCATTGGCCTACGTACATAGAGACCTCCCTGATGAAGCCTCTTACGTACTGTTTGGCTGGACACCCTTCGTCCTGTTGCCAAGAGCAACTGTGCCAAGAGCAACTTTGCAGCTGAGTAGCATTGTCTGTTCTGTTTTGACGAGCTGTTAACAGTACTATATACCGTTCGTCTGTTGTTGTAGTGGCGCGTGGCCGACCTTGCCCTGGTCGACGTCTAACATTCCCTGTTTCTTGGAATCGATTCCACAGCCTTGCAACAACACTTCTGTCGACTCCAACAGCGTCCGCGACACTACGTTGTGTTTGCCCGGATTCAAGTCTGCCTATAATACGCCATGCCATGGATTCCGGTAAATCACGTTGTTGAGACATTTTCAAGTCACCTTTTCTCAAAAAGAATAACTGAACAATCGAATTTCACAGTTAAGGCAGTGAAACAGACGTTTCTGCAACATCCCGATTTTCGCCCTTATGTTCTTTTTCTGGTTTTTGACGTCATGAACTTTGATTTGCATATGAAGTTTTCTTCTTCTGTTTCCTGCTAGGATTTAAATTATGGATGATTTATTTTATGTTACATATCGGTGTAAGTATTTGCGTAATTTCGTTAAAACCATGTGCTCCCCTAATTGTTTTGAGCAGTGTATATATATATATATATATATATATATATATACACTTACATCATATATCCCCATAAACTTTATTACATAAATTCCAATATGCATTAGAAATTTAAACATTATTAACTTTTAACTGCCAAGCGTGCCTTGTATTTTTATAACTAAGACAACATCTTAGAAAATGTGGAACCTGATCAATAACATCTGGAAATTAATTCATATAGTGATACAGTATTTACAAGGTCGTATTGTGTATCACTTTTATGCATAAAAAGTACGTGCGTGAATAATTGCAGAATGGATAACTTATTGTTCTAATGCATTGCAATACCCTGCATTAAGCATTTTCCATTCTAGGAAAATATACGCATGTTTCGGCGTACCAAATCTAGTAACAATCAACAATGGACGATAAAGGTTTACTTTTCAGAAAAATAATTGTGTTACAAACGCAATTAGTGAATAATTAAAGGAAAAATAAGAATACTCCATTTTAATATATATTATAAATACGTAGTTTTTATTAAAAGTCGAGAGTATTGACATTTAATAACTTCTATAAAATTAGTTCCAAAAAATAATACAAATTAAAACTGATACGTTTCAAAAGCAAATTTCGAGCTTCCTGCTTTATATATATATATATATATATATATATATATATATATATATATATATATATATGTACAGTGCCGTAACTACGGAGGGGCAACAGAGGCACCCGCCCAGGGTCCACTTGGAAGGGGGGGCCCAAAAGCAAATTCTTGCAAGGGCACAGGAATGTCTAGTTACGGCACGGTATATATATATATATATATATATATATATATATATATATATATATATATATATATATATGTACAGTGCCGTAACTACGGAGGGGCAACAGAGGCACCCGCCCAGGGTCCACTTGGAAGGGGGGGCCCAAAAGCAAATTCTTGCCAAGGGCACAGGAATGTCTAGTTACGGCACGGTATATATATATATATATATATATATATATATATATATATATATATATATATATATCGTATAAAAAATTGAAGTGCTAAATAAAGGGAAATGTGCAAAGCATACTTCCAAACGCCTAAGTGGGAAACACAGCGCTTTTCAGTCGAAGAACATTATGTGGCAGCGGAAAGCTAAGTCACAGGATGATACGATATTGGAAGTAATTGGAGAAATTTCGTATCTGAGTAATCGTGTGAGCCTAAAATTTTAGAATCAACATTTTTATTGCGCGTAAATTCAAAGAAGCAGACTTGATATAGAGTAGATCACGAATGCGGTATTCTAAACTTAAAACATTTAACGAAACACTATGTGTGCATGAAGGATTACTTTTTTCTTTCCTATAGCTTAGACCAGGGGTCGGCAACGCGGTGCTCGTGGGCATCAGGGTGCTCACGAAATAATTTTAAAGTGCCCGCCGTTTAAATATCTAAATTTTAGATATTTGAACAATAAACTCTCTTAGTTGTTGCTCGTTCCCATTGTTGAGAAAATATGCTCCGAATATGTCGAAATATGCTTGTGAATCTTTGTTTTCCAATATGATATACATAAAACTAAAGTACCGATCAAGCCTCACTGACACTGATTTGGACCAATGCCCAAGAACTGGGAATTCAACTTATTATGCCACATTACAACGAATGGGCAGCAGATTTTCACTGTTAAATAACGCATTATCAATTTTAAGATTGTTTTGTTTAAATTAAAATCCGAATTTATGTATTAAAAATGTATGTCGCATTAATATTTTCATGTTTAAATATTACCCCCCACCCCACCCCTCTTCATTCAGCGGTGCCCGCCGAACTGCCGCATTTCTGAAATATGCCCTCCTAATAAAAAATGTTGCCGACCCCTGGCTTAGACGTTTAAAATATATCTGAGACGGTCAGTTTCAGACGCTGATGCTCCCACCTATAAAATGCTTCCAAATGGGCACCACAGCTTTCAGGATTTCTCTCCGCACAATTTTTTGAATAAATATTAGACAACTGATTCATCAGGAAATAAAATTTTTCATATGGGGTGTCAAATGAATTTGATCAGACCCTAATTTGCATGGATATATAAGATGTAGGATGAAAATGCTTTTGCATTTGAATTAACTCATAAAAAAAAAGAAGAATACGACAAATATATTGGGTCATATTCACTCTCTTTTCTCGGAAAACGTTTTCCGTTCTTCGACATCGATGAAAAGTTTATTATCTGCAGAAATAATGATATGTAAACAAATAATGAAAAATATTTACAAGAAAAATTAATGGAACGATAGAACGTTTAGCTTCTTGTGGAACTTAGGGAGGAAATTGCATTAGAAGTTTCAACTCATTGAATTGAGTCTGATTCAAAAAGTTATACAGGAGGTCCCACTATTCAAAGATAAGAACATTAAATTAAATGGGTTTGAAAGGCGGCATATATATTTTTACCTCTAAAATGCATTCTACAAAAACTCAAACTCTTACGTTTTTTTTTTTCGTTGGAATTTATCGATCGAATTCGTAGTGGCATGAAATCAAGAAGAAAATCCATATCTCTGAACTTTTCCCAACTTTTAGAAATCATGACAGTGCTGCCCTCTATCATAACTCCTCCCAAATCTGTTAGTCTAAGAAAGTTTACGCAGCGGCCGCTCGCAACAAGTGTTTCGTGCTTCTGAATGTTGTTAATCTTGTTTTTATGAGTGTAAATTAAAAAATACTGCGGTACTTTTGAATACGGTGTTCGATTTTGGAGCTATGGCATATCAAGGGCCAGCTTATGGTCTTAGTAGAGACTGCATGTTAAAGGTATGGTTGCAAAAAGCTCATTTAAACGGAAAGCAAGTTTAACAGGTGGTATGGTAGGAAAACGCGTACCACTGCAAAAATACTGCTACTCTACAACGGGAATAAAAACTTAATGTACATATTCACTGTGTAGCGAAATTGATAATTTTTTTTTGTGCGTGTGCAGTATAATTGAAATAAAATTTCTTATTTCTGTGTGTATCCTTACTGTAAAACTTTCCGCCTTGAAAGTTGCGTTTTAAATTTCAAAATGTTTTACAGAATATTCTATCGTTGTAGCATTGTTTTAAAATACAAAGGGCCAATGAATTGCAAGTTTATCTAGTGATTTTATATTCTATAATGTTTGCCAAGTTAGTCAATTTTAAATGTGAGTCATAAATATTTGCTTTTAATTTCATGTATTTTGCAGCAAACAATTTGATTCTCCTCCATTTCACATGCCATTTTAAGTACAGCAAAATATTTGGTAAATGAGATGTATATTTCATACATATATATATATATATATATATATATATATTGAATCAGGTTATGAATTTTCATTTTAAATTCCAATATCTGTACTATTCAGAAGCTTTTGTTTTTCTTTTCCTTTTAATGAACTGCATTTAAAATGCAGTATTAGGATGATTATTGGAAAGTGACCAGTTAAATCATCATGATAAATATTGTTTACTGGTATATTTGTTAGTAATGCACTTCATTACAGTTTTGAATTATGCTGTTTCAATATATTCAGCCCAATGAATAGGAATATTATATTGACATTTCTTTCTTCTATAATAAACTTCCAGAGTTAGAAATTCACAGGGTTGTTTGGAATGGATTTTATGGGATGATGATGCATTTATATTTTGATCTGTGCCTCTGTCATAATAGCTCATCAGTATTACATCAATATTTGTATTCAGTACTGTATTTTTTTTCTACTGCTTCAGTTTGACTTCATCAGCATCTCATGGATTTATAACATTCTTGTTTAAAGTTTGGACTAATGAATAACTGTAGTAATAGCTCAATTTTTTTCCTCATACTAAATTGTGATAACAGCCAAATGTATTAATTGATTTAAATTATCTGTAGAGTTCAATTTTTACTCAACTCATCATTGTTATTAACTTTGATATGTCTGTAAATAATTTTCAGAATTCCTGAAGAATTTAATGTTTTGATGTTCTGTCTGGAACCAAGCTGCCATAAAATGAAAGTACAAAATTTCAAAATGACCCTAAGCATGAAAAAAAAAAATTCTTTTGTTAACATTTATGTTATAATAAATGGCTTTCAGTTAAATTTTTTTCTTTTGAATGTTCAGTTTTCATAAAAAATGCTAGTGTAATTATTAATTTATGAAATTATGAATCATAAATTACTGTTAAATACATTCTAATTTACTCGCTCTCTCACAGACACATGCATGTGTGTGTGTGAAAATGTAAACCAATAGATAATGATGGTGATATGTTAAAATTGCTTTAGCTCATTAATCTCATTTATGATAATTAAATTGCCTTTTAGTTTTTCAAAATGAATACTGTTATGTCTTCCAATTTACATTTTATGTATACATTTCCTCCCTGCATTTCTTTGGCCAATTTTAATATATACAAGACCTAGCAGAAGTCTCATCTTGATAAGGATGATTTGTCTGGTTTGCAAACTATGTCAGCTTTGCTTTATGAAAATATAAAATGAATAGAAATATTTTCATATTTAAGAGTAAAAGCTTGTTTTGTTCTGAAAAAGAGGAATATTGAAAAGATAAAATGTTTGCAATCTATCAATTTTTTTCCTTATCTCACCAAAATAAATCATCCATGAAACACAGAATAATTTTTAACTTTAAGATTTTTTTTCCTAACTTTGCTGATAAGATCATAATCTTTTGGTTAGTGTGTTTATATTTTTTTTCCTACGTATCAAATGAATGTATGTAATAAAGAGTAAAATGTCATTCAATAGGCTCAAGCCAAATTTGATATGAAGCAAGCTATTTTAGCTCTTGATTGGATAAGAGATGTTACTAATTTAAACTTGGATCCCCCCAATACAGAGAAGGGTATGCAAGATCAATTTGATTTTGCAGATGTCCTGAAAGATGGAATAGCATTATGCACGTAAGTAATCAAAAGATTTCATCTTACTGCTTTTTTTAAGAGTGCTGGTTGATGTCTTTTACTAGCTAAAAACATATCTTGTGCCTGTCTTTTTGTAATACCTAGAGGTTGAAATATTCAAAGCTAAATTCAATTTGATTAAAGATGAGTAAAAATGTTTAACTTCCTGATTATGTTAAAGAGAAAAATAATGGTGACAAATTCTTCAATATAAACTTGACCCTGAAATTTTAAAATGCATATTTATTTCATTTATTGCTGTATTCCATAAAATCTGTTGTTCAAAATGGAAATATTTTTGTTCCAAGGCAAAAAGAAAAATAATGAATGTACAAGTCATTCTGTTGAATTAAGTTAAGTGGTACAGTTCAATATTCAAAACCTTTTCTGGATAATGTTTTTTAAGTTGTAAATTGGGGTCAATGTGTATAATTGATAGATGACCAAAAAAAACTCAAGATTTTGTTTAACAATAAGTAGTTAGTTCATTTATAATCTTCATTATGGGATGGTCCTAGAGGAAAATATCTATTGCAAATATTTTTTATGCAAATAATAATTGTAGATTAAAATTAAATTATAAGATGTATTTAAAGGATCTGGTAAATTGTATCTTGGTCTGGAATAGAGTACTGTTACCATTGAAAAGTAGTTTTGTTAAAAGTTTAACTTCTTGAATTTGTTTGAATAAGTTTTTAAGAATAATGCTATTATAGTTTATTTTCGTGTGAATTAAATATTACTAATATTTTATTTCCTCTGGAAATTAGGTTGATTAACAAATTATGCCCTGGAGCAGTTTCAAAAATAAACACAATGAAAGCCCCTTTCAAAGAGGTGAGTAGTTCAATTTTTTAATGTATGTAACTAATACATATTCTTTTATGTCTAAACTGACCATTTTTTACTGGAGATTGTGTATACATATTTAATTTCGGTAGTTGTATCTATTTTACTAGAAATTCTAATACTTTTATCAATAAGACCATTCTCTTACGAGGAATTTAATTTCATCCTGAAAGTCACTCATTTTGGTATGAAATTCAATATAATTTAAAGCTTTATTAACCTACAAAATGTAATTAAACAAATTTAATCAAGTAATTTATAAGAATAAAATAGTTCTAACAATGGCTTTTTTTAAGCTTAAAATTTGTCCATCCTTATGATTCATTCTTTTGAAATATATTTGTAGCGACATAAAGGTAAATGAGTTTTCATAATTATACATGATCACATTTATGATGATGATCATTGAAAAGATGTTTAAGCAGATACAAATTTGTATGAAAAGAAATTAAACACTGATGATTCTAGAGTTTATATAAGAGTCTAAAGTTATCTAAACAAGTCTTAATTTTCCCAATAATTCACTGTTTAATAAGGATTTGTTACAATTTATCATTAAAATTTGTTTCCAAAGTATTGAACAACAAAGTGCTAGCAATCACCTCAGAAAATGAATTAGACGAAAAGAAAAAAAAAACAGTTTTACTCTGGGAATAGTAATTTTTAACTCTGACATATTGCATGGATTTTAAATTTTGACTTTTTGTGTTCCTTGAATATTTATTCCTGAAAGTTTTGAAATTTTCATAATCCAGAAACCTTGAAATTTCGCACATTTGACTAGAATTTCAGAAAATTCAAAGATTGCTCGCCAGACTGGAATATATATATATATTTTTTAAAGTAATTTCTTGCCCCAAATAACTTAATTTTATGGTTTTTAATCTTTTAGAAGTTTTTATCATTAATGATGAATTGTTACTGAATCAAAACTGAAATAGTCTTTAGCTAAATTTAATAACTATACAATATATGTTCCTAAAACCTAATTGTGCCTGATGTTAAAGCAATCCCGAAAAATATTTTCAATTGTGATGAACAATAAAAGAATGTTCAATGGTTTACTAAATATCTAAATGTTCTGTCAAGGATACAATTAGCATATGAATTAAAAGTACAAGAAATGAAAATGAAAATTATTTGATATTACAATTTTATACATTAAGTTAAATACTTGTGAATTCTGAACAAAATGGTCATTCTTTCTAAAAATTGTTTTACAAAATTATTTAACATTTATATAAGTTAGCATTTAATTAAACATTTTAAAAATTAATTGGGTTTTTTTCTGTTTCAGTGATATTAAATGTAATTGTCATAATAAATATAATTTCATTTGTGCATAGTAATATGGTTAAATCTAGGCAAGTGTTATTAATTTTAGCTGAATTAATCATGATGTAATTGAAGGATGTAATGCATCAAAGTCAAAGATTGTAGCAGAAAATTCTATTCAAAATCATTCATTTCATAGTTATTTTAAATTCTTATTCTGTATACCACTCTGCTGCTACATTTAAAACCAATAACTGCTGTCTTATCTTTAAAGCACAGACTTCCTAGTTCAAAGTGTATCTGGTTAAAATGTTGCTCTGCATATGACATTTTGAAAACCTCTCCTATCCTCTAAAAACAAGAGATTATTAACATCATTTAATGTATCATTCCACATAGACATTTAGATCTATCCATATGTTAAGTCAAGAATAGCTATATACATGTAATGGATGGTGTTAAGTGTGTTATAAAGTAGAAGAGGATATCTGCATCATCTTAAAATTAACTTTATATTTTATTATATATACATCAAATCTTAATATACTTTTTTCATTATATTAGTGTTCCAATATTGGAACTCATTATCTGATGGAATTTCTGATTGCATAGTTTAGTACCATGTAGAAAATTTGGCTATGTACTATACTTAGTTTTCAACTGTAACATGTACTTTAAGTATTTAAAATTGAAACTTTATCTTCAACAGCGAGAAAACCTGGAAATGTTCCTGAAAGGATGTGAAAAATATGGCTTGAAGCGGCATGATTTATTTCAAGTGAATGATCTGTACGAGAGGAAGAATCTGTACACAGTAAGTAAGGCTTTGAATCACATAAAATTTTTCGGTTATGTCAGAAGTTTTATTTATACTGTTTTCTTTGTAGGTCGTTAACTGCATGTTTGCTCTAGGTGGGATGGTAAGTAACATTTGTTTAATGCCCTACATATTGCTTAGAAAATATAAAATGTTTTTTTTTAAAAAATGCTCTAATATATAACATTCATATAAACTTTGTAAACTCTCAGGTTAGTCCATTAGGCAGTTAGTAAATACATTCTGAGTTTGACAAAATCAAATGATTGTAAAAAAATAGTCTTGGATGTTTAAATTCCTTTTTCTCAAATCTGTGTACTAATTTTTTAAAACCTTCAAGTTTGAATGTGTTCTTGAAAACATTGTTAAGGGTGTTATAAAAAAAGATAACTTTATTTTAAGGATGCAACATAAGTAGAATGGGGTGTAATTTCATTGTCTTCATTCTGCAATACAAATTTTAAAAAATAAAGTAGTTAAAAATAAATTTAAAAGCCCATATACAGTAGACGCTCGTTAATTCGAACTAATCCAAAGGCCCCAAAAAACTTGTATTGGAGTTAATGTTAAAAATATCTCATTAATTCGAACTAAATTTTTATCAATTCAGTTAATTCGAACTAAAAATTTGACAAAAAAAATTTTTTTCCTCAATTAACGGAGAAAATACACGCTGTATTTGCTATTTTGTGTCAAAATCACCTGTATTTTTTTTTCTATGTAAAGAGGCACATGCCTGTATTCCTAGACTATTGCATTTCTGCTAAACGTTAGTGGCTATTGTCCTTATCGGTGCTTAACGGATAAAGCGATTTTCCGTTATTTGTATCGATGTTCTTAGAATTTCAGAAAAACCAGTCTTTACTACAGATTCTAGGGAGCTGCATCATTTATGCCTGCAGTGCAGACAAGTTAATGTGATCTAGTTTTTCTTCCTCAGTGTAATGTGAAAGTGTAAAAATTCAGGATGTCTACGCGTGGAAAGTACAAAACCCTAATTTTTGGAGACAAAGGTAGAAATTAAAAAGAGAGTAGAGAATGGCGATTGTAAAAAAAAGTTAGCAGCTGACTATGGAATTTAAAAGAAAATCTTTTCAACTTATTTGAAAAACAAGGAGTCAATTTTAGATTCATGGGAAAAATCAAAATTTGCTAGAGGAAGGAAACGCATGAGAAATGCATACCAAGAATATCTAGAAAAAGCTCTACTGCTATGGTTCCAGGATGTTAAATCTCGAAATTTTCCGATAAATGGACCCCTAGTGCTGACGAAGGCTGATGAATTGGCAAGTCGAATGAGTATTGAAGATTTTAAATGCAGTGATGGATGGCCTTTCTTGATTTAAGTCAAGGCACAATATTTCTTATCAAACTGTATGTGGCCAAAGCTCTGATGTAAACGAAGACGTATGCACTAATTTTGGTAGGAAACTGCCAGGGCTTTTCTCTACTTACCTGCCGAAAAATATTTTTAATGCGGCCATAATGGACAAAGCCATAATGGACTCTATTAAAACTCTGAAAGCATTTATTAAGATGGAACCTTCCTCTGAAAATGAATTGAAATGTTTACTTCAAATCGAGAAGCTGGCTGAACAATGTAGGCATCATAAACAGAACCAAACATCCATTTTACAGTTTTTCCCCAAAGTGTAATTCATATTTTTAATAAAAGTTTACTTTATACTGCATATCTTCTGCTTCATTTTATGATTAATGTAAGTCTGTATTGCTTTTTAATATGTTTAACTTTAGTTAACATAGTATAATATATTTTCTGGGTTTATACATACTAGGATATTTTCTTCTTCAGTGATACACATTTAAAGTTATATATTTTCTCTTAACATCGGATAATTCGAACTTTTTTCCGAGAACCTTTGAGTTCGAATTAACGAGCGCCCACTGTATTTCTTTTTCTGTGCTGCATTTTTTTAATACATCTTCATAAATTTTATTTTACTTGTACAAGTTTAAGTACTTTTAATTTTATTATTTAAGTTTTATCTCCCCGAAATTTTGTTGAACACTATTGAATATGTTGCTGGCCGGCAAGAGTAACAGGGCAACACAAAATTGTCCATTTGGAGAAAATCACTTAAAGTTTTCATGAATTGGAAAAGCAGATTAATTTGCAACTGCATGTTTTTTCACTACACCTGATTTATATGCTTCAGTAAATGACCATAGATGTTAAGTATGGTTTGTCAATAATGAGGCCTCGTTTAGTCTAGCAATTCACAATAATTCAGAACAGTTTTGTGTTGTACCAATATTGATGCCTGGTGTTTTTTGTAATTTTGAATGGCTTCTCATGACACTCTGCTTTTAAGTCCTATAACAAATAAAATTTGTTTAAATTGAATTTATTTCCTCCAAATTACTTAAATATAAGTTTTCGTCTTGAGTTTTTAGAAGATTCAAATTTTTGAGGTAGTAAGTATCATTCTGATTCACATTTCCATTTTATTAGCAACGTGAATTATAAATACCTTGCTGTATTTTAAAAAGTATGCAGTTCGAAAAAATAAATTGTAGTCAGTTGGCACTAGGTATTTTTATTGAAAAGGCATTATCACAAATAAATCTCATGGTAGATAATTCAAAAATGATTATAAATTAATTTAATATGAAAAAAATAATTAAAAAATACATTAATTAAAAGTAATCTTTAGACTCAGTCTTAAACAAAAATTGGAGATCATTCCTAGAACCAAAGGCATCAGCATCGAGAATTTAAAAAATAAAATAAAAAAATATAAGAACCGAAAATTATTTCTTCCATCGCCAATAGCAACCAGCAATCAGTCTTATAATTCCATAGAAAAACTAAAACTAGGAATTTTTCTTATTGCCACTATCTTTAATTTTCTTATAGATGTGAACCCTGAGTAGAAATTCTGGTTGCAACTAGGAATGTAGTTACTCTTGACTACAGACATAAAGTCTTTCTTTTTGCTGGCAGAAATTCCCACTGGCTTGACGTAAGCCCTCTTATCTCGCCAATTTTTTTCGCTGAAATTTTATCACAATCACATTTGACATCATAGTCTGTACTATTGCATAAACTGCTTTTCCACGCATAACATTCTTTTGTAAATATATCCACAGACTTGAAATCATCCAAATAGAATAACTTATATAAAAATTCAAAAGGTTTAGCTTTTACAATCTTTACAACCTTTAAGTTTGAAAATGAAAAAGTTTCAGATTCAGAATTTCTGCTGAAAAAAACTTCTCCTTTGGGGGTTGGCAACACCGCTTGTAAATCATGGGATGCCATGATGACATTTTCTCTTGATAGGGTTTTGTCCCTCTCCTTCTCCTGCCAAGATAAATTTTTCTCTTCCAGATGTCCCAGTACTCGTGAAGAGTCTTCCCCTCCAAGAGTCAGTGTAATAGTGAGGCTTATCACCTCACACAGCACCTATTATAGATACAGAAGTCCCTGTACCCACAAAATGTAGATTTCTAAAAGGTGAACCCAGAGGTAGGGACAAATCAAAAATGGACATTTTTGAGTTGTCCTGTTACTCTTGCCGGACAGCAATGTGTTCTACATATATTATTCAGATGTGCATGTAAAATTAAGTGCAACTCTGTGTGTTTAGAGCAAAATCATTATATACATATAAATATATAATGCAATAGGCACTGTCTTGATGACATTCACTTATTCATTCCACAAATTTTGATGGAAACTTTAATATGGGAGCACTATGTAAGTGAATCATTGTCTCCCCATAAGGGAACAGTACAAGGACATCCATGCCTTTATCAGGATTTGAACAAAAGCCCATTCTGTGGAAGCTTGAAATGCTAACCATTATAAGATGTGAGCAGCAAGAGCAAAACATTAATTTTGTATGTGGAAGTTTATCACTTTAAATCATATGCAAAAATTATAAAAAGTGGTTAAACAAATACTTGTTCAATTTACCTTTATAGTATGCTTAAATCAATCGATTTTTTCTAAAAGGTGCAGTCAATCACAATTAAGGTGACTAGTGTTATATATATATTATGCAGAGATTATGAAAATATATTTAAGAACATCTACATCTTTAATGTTTTATAAGTTTTTATGTTGTTGCTAATACCCCCTGTCCAGACATATACCAGACCAGGTCCATATAGGCTTGTGGGCTAAAGTCTGGTTTACAATGGTACCACAAGGGTTGGAGTCCAACTTTAGCCAGGTATTACATAAATTTTAACTGAGCACCCCCAGGGGTGACATTTGGAGGGGGTCGTACCTTCTCCCACACTCTGACTCATAGGACTTTCTGGTCTATGGATTTAACATGTCCTTATCTGCCATGGACATGAAGGTAATCAATGGCATATGCTGGCGTTTGAATCAAGCACCCCAGTTCTAATCCCAAAGTGCTACCACTAGGCTACCTTGGACTCTAGTTTTCATATGTTATTGTGTGTCATAATTTAATGATCTTGGAATTTTCTAAGAATATATTACAAGAAACTGCAATGTACATTCTAACTTTATCAAGTTTAATAGTTCTACAATGTTTTTCCCTTGTAAAGAGAATCAAAACTGTTTTACCTCATAGAAAATTTATTTTTCAAAAGATAGTCTTATGGTTAGAATATCATTTAGCCTAGGTAAATTATTATTAATATAGTCTTAAAACTTAAATAGAAATGTAAATAAATATGATGGTAAAATTTTTAAGTTCATTATGATTTTTCCCATACTGTAAATCAGTAAAAATTCCTTGGCAGACTTTAGAAATGAGGCATTGATCAGGTGTATTCAGGGTACAAACATTACAAATTTTATACAATTTCAGTTAATATTTTGTATTGATTTGTTATTTTAGTAAAACCACTTTGTAAATAAAATTAATATAACTGACAACAACCTGTTTCAAAAATAAAAAAAAATTAATTCACAGGCTAAGAAGAAAGCATATGATGGTCCTACAATAGGTGTGAAAGTTGCAGATGAAAATAAAAGGCTGTTCTCAAAAGAAATCCTTGAAATGGGGAAAACAGTTATTGGATTGCAGTCTGGATCTAATCAAGGTGCATCACAACGAGGAATGACTCCCTACGGTGCTCCTCGGCAGATATTACCAGATGGACGATAAGCTGCAATTTATTTACAAAGCAACTTGTAAATTTATGTTGCCATCAGTTGCTTAAACCCAGTGTTTCCCAACCTTTTTTGAGTTGCAGTTCCCTTCATTGGTTTCCACACATCCTGCAAGGGGGCCGCGACCCATAGGTTGGGAACCTCTGCTTTAACCCATGCTTAATATGTTATGGTTGTTTAATTTCATTTACATCCCACCCACACTGTGTTAATTTCATCTTCAAGTTATTTTCAGTTATGTAATATTAAATTCATGTACAGTTTTGTGTTGCCAATTGGAAGTCTACCCTTTAGCTGATATAACTATCTTTAGCATATATCAGAAGAAAAATAATTCTTTTTAAAGATCTGATATTCATGAGGATTTGAAACAACTTTCTAAGCATTTTTGTTACATAGTGTGAAGCATTCCAATTTCACGTTATTCAAAGACTGATATTTTTAAATATTTATTCCTCATAATTCTCATTTTTGCTGATTGTTGTGTTCTTCATATTTTAAAAGCAAAGAAGAAAAAAATGTACAGAGCAGAATGTTGCCAAATATTTCTGTAGTGGTATACAATGTACAATTTAGGTGAATAAAATGTTGTAAAAAAAAAAAAGGTAGTGTGGCTCTCTTAAATTACATTCATATTAAATTGTGATAAAGTTTCATTAGTGTTACTAAACAAGCATGCTTTACTGCAAAAGAGAAAAAAAAATCCAAAGCTAATCTTGAGCTTGCAGCAAAGAAATGTTTTTTCAGATTGATAATTTTTTCTACCAAACTGCCTGGTTTAGAAATTTAATAACATGCACCCAAAAAAATAAAAATAGTGTTTTTCAAAAACAAACCCAAAAAAGTTTTTGGGACATGGGTGTCTATCTTTTGACCTGCCTGGGCCACATTGAGTGAAGAGGAATTGTTTTGGGCTGCACAATAAAATATATATATTAGCTATACTGTACATATATAAGTAAAGAAACATTTTTACTGGAACATAGAAGAGGACAACATGAACATAAAACTAGCGGGATATTTGACTTTATGAAACTTTTTTTTTATTCACAATGGCGAGCAAGATATTAGAGAATTTTAAATAAGAAAAAAAACAAAATATGAAAGAACGGTAGCATAGCTATTTGGCCATTAGGCCTCTTAACTTCCCAATATCTATCCCTAATGGAAGAGGACATCAGCACAACATGGCATCTGACTTGGATTTTCTTCATAGGTTCAAAAGAAACCCGCAGTTTTTGTTCGATGGAAATTGATGCAATTCTTAGTGGGTTCTGAAGGTGCTCAACAGAAATTTTTAATCTAATTTGAATCTCTTTGATGGCTTCATCTTTGAAAATAATTATTCACACTTTGAGTAGTGCCAAAAAGTGATGGCACAAGTAAGGGTGATATTTTCTCAGCAGAGATGGAGCTTATAAAGTTTACTATCTTGCAGGGTCACATTACTAGATGTCCAGGGCCGCAAATATAATCTCACGATAGCTTGAATAAAACCAGCTTTAGGCTAACTGATTCTGAATATTGATGATTAGTTGACATACAGAGAGTTATTTATTGGTATAATGGAAACACTACTTGAGAAAACACGGGTTCTGCAGTGTATGTAAATTATGATGAGGACATGGACGAGCAGGTGGTTTAATAGTGAACTAGTTCATAATATTGATTTTTTTTTTACAACTCAAAATTTAAAAAATGGATTTTAAAACTGTAGAATGAATCTATATATCCTATAAAAATGTAACAGTTTATTGGTATGAAAGTATCAAACACTCGGGCAAATGTGTTTTTTTTTTCATATTAGGTTTTATTAGAAGACAGAACAGAAGTGATAACAATACATCCACATATTATGAAGGGGAAATAACATTTTGTCAAGTAAATTATAGTGATTTTTATCCAAAACTAAAAATAGATAAACTAAAGTTTTAAGAATAACAAAGAAAATCATTTCTGTAAGACAATGCTGACAAAAATTTTACTGATTATGTAAGACATCCTAAAATAATACTGAAATTTAGAATTTGTTTTCAAGGTTTATTTAAATTTTAATTTAAAAGAAATTATGTAATTTAGTATGAAAATTTGTCACTTCGGAGGAGCAACATACATATTTTCACCTACTATAAAACTTTACAGCCGAGGGGGGGGGGGGAAAAAAAGAGAATAAAAACTCATTTGCAGTTTTGTTAAAGCAATATCACAATAAGAGTTAAGTTTTCATTTGTTCAAATTCAGAAACTAAAATAATTTCAAAATTGAAAAATAATATTATTACAGTGTATGTTTCATTATTTAAAATTAACAAATATATACACGAAGATCATCAACTTGTTTCCCTTCTGGAAATCATTCTCCCCTCCTCCGCAATATAATATTGCTGAGCAGAACAAAGAACTTATGAGACAAAAATAAATATAACCTTACTGAGTTAATTCAGCAATTTTCAAGTATCATAATAGTAAAAAAAGAAAAGATAAATGTGATAAACAGAAAAAAAATCTCACATATCAAAATATAACAGTAAAAATTTAAGAAAATATCAATAGAAAAATGACTTTATTAAAAAGAATATATTACACTTTTAGACCATACTCTTTTCAAACGTGCATAAAATACCTTTATAAGTTCAAATACAATTCTATTATAATTATCTACTTCTTTATTATAAAAATAGTAATAATAAAAAAGTTGATACAGCTTTAAATGCATACTTATGTACATGAACTTAAGAAAATTCATTTCATACATAACACCTCTTGTGAGGTGGAAGACAGGTAAATCCATGAATTATTTTCATTTGAACCATTTTTTTTATTCACTATCTCAAACTTTTATTTTATAATATTTATAAAAGATACTGTTATCCATTAAAAATAATCTCAAATATAGATAGAATCTCTTATAACACACTCTTGAAGCTCAATTTTTTTTAATTAAAAAAAAAGGAAAAAAAATTAGATATCATTCAAAGATTATCTAAAACCTGTGAAATACCAGTTAACAGCAGTAATATTTTGACATTTTTAACAAGACAAAACGCCTAAAATTTGATAAAGAAAGCTACTTAACTGGCAGTTTAACTAATTCTCTTTGTTTTTGTTTTTTTGTGCTATGGTCCCTTGTCCCCTCTATTTTTTTTTGAGTGTAAGTGTACATTTTTAACAATTTTAAGATCTTAACATTATGAATAAAAATATTATGCAAGTGAAAAATCAACAAACGTTTATTGAAGTCACATTTTAATTCAATACCAAAAATGTATAATACAGTAAGTACTATTGAAAATCAAAAGTTATCTTTAAAATAGAATAGTAAATAATAAGCTTCAAGCTCATTGAAATGTACATATCCTATGTAAAATGCATCAAATGTAAGTAAAAAAAGAGAAAAAATACAAGAATGATATCATCACAGCATATGTGTAGAAAAATGTGTTCCCAAGAGTGCAACATGCAGTAAAAGAAAATTCTGAAAGGGGAAAAAAAATAAAAAGCATGTTTTAAAATATTAGCATTTAGACAAAATTAAATACAAAAATCACAAGTATAATTGGTAACAATTTCTTTATATAAAACAGGTATAAGAGTCTTATCAATAAGCTACAACAAAATTTATGGCTAAAATAAACTGGATAATAAATGGAAACTACCCCATTTAGTTCTATTTTCAACAGCACTGATTAAGTGCTAACTTCATAACAACTCCCTGCCTCACAAAAAATAAATAAATAAATAAATGTATTTCCACCCACAACAGATATAAAGAGAAGCACAATCAAATTCTAAACTTCCTGCCAGACTTCTTTTTTTGTTAAAGATCCTTTTGTTTTATTGGAATTTATTAAATGGGTGCTGCATTAGGTAAGGTGACCAGACGTCCTGATTTTTAACAATTTGTCTCCCATCCCGCGGCATTTTAAAAAAGTCCTGATTTTTGGAAAGAGTCCACGACAAACTAGGGAACAGCAGGAGAACCGGAAGGGAATATACGGTTTTTGGTGGCCATGTGGCTATTTAGCCAGGATATGAGTTTTATATTATTTTTGTTAATTTTATACGGTTAAACTTTAATAATAACAAATAATTGTTGAGAACTGATTATCAAAGTTCGCATTGTTGATCAGTTGTTAGAATTCGACCATAATTGTTTGGACTTAATGAACAATGGCATTTTTTGGCATTGGCAACAACGAAAACATTTTGTAACTGTCTCTCAGGTGATACACATCGTACTGTGTGCTAGTAAGCTAGTTAAACAAGTGATGTCATTACAAATCAGCTATTCAGATAATTTAGGTAAGTAATTTATTTATTTATTTCATAAATACATAAATTTTCTTGAATTTAGCAGACAGTACTCGTATTATTTATATTTTATAGTGGCGGCAACAAGTCTAGCGCTGGCCTTGAAAGTGACACGACTTACGTTACGACAAATTTTGAGGAAAAATAATACAAGTTAGTATTGTTATTATTTAGAAAGAAATAAAGGATTAAAATTAAAATAATTTTTAAAATATAGTTACTTTATAACAATCAAATTAATTTAATTTATAAACTAACAATAAAAAATGTTCATGTAATTATGTACCTACTTACTGTGTTTTTAAGCAATATGTATATAATTTATAATATAATTTTAAATTATTTTTTTTAGATTTCATAATGAGTAAGAAAAGAGGATGCAAATTTAATGATGATCTAAGAAGTGAATTTCCTTTAATTAAAAAAAACTAAAAGCGATTACATGGTAAAATGTGAGAAATGTAATGGTGAATTTTCTATTTCGCACAGCGGGAAGAATGATATTTCAAAGCACTTGGCGACACAATAATTTTCCAAATAAGCCCGTAGATGTGGAAAATATTCTTATTTCTATATATAAACTGTGTGCGGTGAAATGCTTAAAAAATTTTGTGAAACTGCGGAACTTGAATATTTGAAAATACTTGGATACAGTAAAATGCGGTAGTTAGCTCTTTTGCCAGCTGTCGAAAGAATTTTAGAAAATATACGATCCTTTGAAATCCAACTTTCTATCACAGGATAAATGTCCTAGAATTTTAGAAGAGTTTTTTGAAAAAGAATCTTCAAAAATTTGGCTAGAGTTTGTACACAATTAAGCAGCTCTTTTTCAAAATGCTATAAAACTTATTGAAGGTGATAAAATTTCAAGTAATCAAAGTAGCAAATGAAGTTAATAATTTAAAATTTCAGTGTCAAGAGTGGCTAGAAAATAATTTTCTTCCGTTAACTATATGTAATAGTATAAGCCAGCTAGAAGAACAAGGTGCAATAAATCATGCAAATATCATGAATCATGTAAAAAATTCTATAGTAACTGTATAGATTATTTAGAAGAGTGGACAGTACATTACAATGATATAGAACATTTTCCTTGGATTACATTAAAACAAGAACTTAATTGGAATAATGAGCAAAAATCATTCGATCATATTACTCAAAATTTCCCATATAGTATTTTTTCTGAAAATGATCTTTTTAATGAGGTATCTCTCTTTTCTAAAAGAAAGTAACTGGCGCTGCCGCAGTCAAAAGCTTCTCACGCTATCTCCTCCGAAACCGCTGGGGGTATGGGGTCGAGACCGATACCAATCGATGCAGAACAATGTGGGGAAGAAAGTAAGACATGTCTCATATTCGTCGGACTTTAAGTTTTTTTAAATTTTATGTTTTGTGGAAAAATATTGACTTTTTCATATTCAGATTACGATAACTCGCCAAAAAAGGATCGTAGAATTTTTTTTTTTTTACAATCTAAGACTACAGACATTTCTCCTTCAAACAAGACGTCATTTGTTTAAAAATAATTTAAAACAGACTGATATTTTTATTAAAATTGAAAACTCACTTTTTGGAAAAATTGATGCGTTTCGAGATATATAAATTCGATGCTCTCAGACTTATTATGTTACAAAGAAAATATTTATATCAACTGGAAGATGAAAGCTTTTTCATTCATATAAACTTCATTTCAAGTCTCTATCTTAAAATTTCGATTTTTAATTGAATTTTAAAGAAATACTTCAAAAAAAATCTTCTCATTCGCTTCCTTTGAACAAAATGAATGACTCAATCGCTGTAAACAACTATTGAGTCATTCATTCACTTGATTCACCAGAGGAGCGAGCCTAGGGGCGAAGCCCCTAGTCATTATTAAAAAAATATATTGATAAGGAAAAGGTTAAATCTTGGGCATCAGCAAAAATCAAAATAAAGAACAAATGGTTAGAAATATTTCATTATTTTGAAACAAACCATGTTCCATACAATAATGCACTAAAAATTGTTGCACTAAATACGAGTTATCCGTACCAGGAACTAATGCTGCGACTGAACACGTTTTTTCTACGGTAAATAAAGTGTGGACATCAGGAAAATCACAATTAAGGGTTGAAACTTTGAAAGCCATTTTATGTGTGAAATACGAGGGTTGGGGCATAAGTCATGGCAACTATTTTTTTCTTGTAGATATGTGAACGGATCACAAACGTATATGTCTCATGTGGAAGTTCTGCAGGCATAGTGTGTATGCAGAACAACAGATGGCTCTGTGATAGCTGGTAATAGCGCAGTGAGGGCTCTGAAATCAGTCAGTTGGTAAGTGTCGTGCGAGATGGAAGTAACCCGTGTTGAGCAGCGCGTTTACATCAAAATAGCTGTTCTCCGAAGGAGAAATGCGATGGAATATCACAGTGAATTAGTAGAAGCCCTTGGGAATAATGCCCTACCATATCGTACAGTAGCACAGTGGGTATGAACAGTGACCGCACAGTAATACAGGGACTTCCTGGTGCGACAGGTACGACGTGGCGTTCAGGATAAACATCCGGATCTTGTGGACAGTGCAATAATCCTGCACGACAATGCAAGACCACACAAAGCAGGGTGAGTACGGCAGCTACTCCGACGTTGGGGATGGGAAGAATTGGAGCACCCACCGTACTCTCCTGACCTTTCACCCTGTGACTGATCTCATTCCCAAGATTAAGGAACCAATACGTGGTAGGCGGTTTGCAACATGAGAGGACATTGCTAATGCTATGCGTCAACAGATGACCCGATTCACACATAGTGCGGCAAATGCTGAGGCTGATGGTATTCAGCGCCTCCCACATCGTTGGCAGCGTGTGGTGACACTAGCAGGGGACTACATTGAGGGTCTTTAGGCCCAGGTTTGTCATGTCAACTTTATGTGTACTGTGTTATCATTCTTTTGCACAGTGAAGGCCATATTGCCCTGTATACTACTGTAATAAATTAGTGTGTTACGATATTTCAGTGCTATTCATTGTCTACACATGTAGTTAAGACCTTGTCCTTTCGTCTGTATATGTCACATTTTCCAACCGAACTGGTATCTTCAAGAAAAAATAGTTGCCATGACTTTTGCCCCGACCCTCGTATAATTTAATAAATTCTTGTGAAAAATTTCATGACCTTTTAAACAACGACAGCAATCTACTAAAAAAAATTCATGCAAATGAGAAATATGCCAAAGAGTAAAATAATACTATACACAATTTTTTTATTTATTGTATTTGTAACTTGTACTTATGTTGAAATTTTAAAAATATATATTACAATAGTATTTTTGCTTTCTATGAAAATTTTTGTTGCTCCATATAGACTGAATTTTTAATCAAGAACCTCCCCCCCCCCCCCCTGTCAATGATGTCCTGCTTTACCAATGTTAAAATCTGGTCACCTTAGCATTAGGAAGAGTATAAAGTACTACCAAAATCTCATACAAGATAGAAAAACATCATACTTTTACTCACTTTTGAACATTAAAGAAGTGTACAGCCTTTATTTTCTTTAAATGGATTTTCTGATTGTGAAATGCCATAAACAAGAACATCCGACTTCTGGTGCTCAGAACAAAACTTCATTAACCTGAAAACGAATACAAAATATTTTAAAGACAATAAATCTAAAAAATAAACTCATTATTTTGCAACAAATTATCTACATATGTTTTTTTAAACTAGATTGCAGTTAACTAATAAATTTTTTCTAAACAAAACTTTAAAATTCTGGATTATTGTGGAATTTATGGTATATAAGATTTTAGTATATCACTGCCAATTTTATTGATTTTAAAACAAGTTAATAAGTCTTCTAATTAAGGTGATACTATCATAAAAATTATATAAAACTAAAAACTATAAACAATCAAACAACAATACAACAACTATTTCCTCTAATTTTGTAACACTGTTGAGCATATACTATCATATTTAATAAAATAGAATTCATCAAGATTATCAATATTTTGTACAAACTATTCACTAATTCAAAATTTATCAGTTTTAATTGTAGTCCTCAACCATATCTTCATACATTTAAAATAGATACTTGATCAAAAACTGTAAAGTGAGTGCCTTTAACATTATTTAGGAAGAGTTCTATACATTATGCCACAAAATGCTACCAAGAAAAGTTTTCAAAATCTGCCAAAAGGTACATCTCTGTTGTGACCCGCGTGAAAACATCAGTCGCCCCTCAAAACGAAGAACCTACTTATAAAATGTAATCGCCTAATACGGTAGACAAAAAGATAAGTAAATAAATAATTGGCACATAATATAGGATATGCCCCAGGAATTCTAAATAAAAAATTTTAATTTTACAAATGGACAACTGAAAATGGGGGGGGGGGGGGGTCAAAGTTATGCTAAACAAACAGAATCCTGGAGCACACGAAACAAGAAAAACAAATGATAATTTCTGGCAAGATCTTCATTCTTCGTTTCAAAGACTGTATTTCGATAGAACAAAAACATGAATATCTGCATACATTTACAATCAAATAAAGAGATCTTAGTTTCAACACGGTGATCACAATTTCAAACGCCAACACAATATTTCACCACACGCTAATACTGTTCACTTGTATAGTAAATCGAGAGCGCGACCATTTAGAACCATGTTAAAGGAGCCTTGTAATAAGCGGTATACCTTGCCCGGGAAATATACAAAAATTCAACATGTTATAACATACATAGGGTGTTTATGTGTATAAAATGTGTCTGTACATAATGACAAACGTATGCCAATATGCAGATTTGTTCAACTGAATCTTTTATAGCACTGTTTACGGAATTATAACATGATTCCGGGCCACGCCTTGCAACGAAAATGCCGTAACACTCACTCTTCACATGCATGAGAAACAGGGATCCGATTTATATTTGCTTCTTGTCGTAATTGCAAAACTTGCTTTCTTAAACTCTGGATCTGAGACATAATTGATCAAGAAAGTTTTAAAGGCAAATAAAATTTGACAGAAGTTACTAATTCTGGCGAATAACAAATACAACTCTCCAAACCATAAGCTGAGAGTAAAGTTGAGTTGATTGAAAACTATTTCCGTTAAGTTACATTTTAGCCTACCAACCTAGCATTTTACGGAAATTTAAATATTTATCTAACTACGTATTTTTCTTTTCAACTACTAGCGTTTCATTCGTTTTATGATTTTATGATGAAAAAATTATTATCAAAATAACCTTTCGATTATTTTTTTTTATAAATATATCATAACTGTTTACTGTGCTTAGTTAAATTTCGTCTGCTTACCATGAAAGACTTATCATTATTTTGATGCCGACTACCGATGTTTTTTATTTTGTAGTTCAAAATATAATACTTTATATATTTCCTTGTTCCGATTAAGTTTTTTTAAGTCAACTAAATCGTCTTTTTAATTCAAATCAACCCAAGGGAAATGCTTCAAGCTGAATGAAAATTATCAATTTTGTTTATCAAAAGTGTGTTTCGTATTGCCAAGGTGTGGAAACATGAATCAGTATCGTCAGTGAATTTTTACGCGTGATCTTTAATGTTTACCCATATTTGTTTATTTTCTGACAGTATTCAGTGTACAGACTTCATGAGTTTTTAGTCATTTCATTGCTAATTAATCAGGTTTTGATTAGTTATTTATTAATTTAAAAGTATGTTAAAAACTCATCGAAAAAAATGTATCAGCCCTAAAGATGTACTAAAAAAGGAACTTTCGATCCTTATTCATCAGTATTCCTCGGATGCAAAACTATTGGATGATATTCCGTCAAAATGGGAAAAGCATGGAGATTTAATACTTCTTCCTGCCACTTGTTTTGGAAATCCTGTTTGGTTAAATCTTGGTATGATAGATGTTAAATTGCTGTTTAAATGTTTTCTTTTCGATTATTTTCTGAATAAATGCAATAGCCACCGTAATAAATTCATAATTTTCTCTGTATCATCCATGGGAGTGGGTCAAAGAAATAAGGTAGAGAATATTTGTATTTAGAATTAAAATTGACTTTATAATGAAAACACTATTCTTTTCAAAACTCTGAATCAAATTAGATAAGGAAATATTTAATGCTACTTCAATTTTTATCAAATAAGGAAGTAAAATGTAGAATTTTGCCTGAAAAAGAAACTATCCTGATAACAATTAGTTCATTCCTGAAAAATTTTTGGATTGTTACCTTTTTTTAATGTGTGCTACCTTTTTTTAATTAGTGCTTATCAGATATAGTTAATTTTTGCATTAGTTTAATTTTTAATGCCCATTTATTTATTTTTAATTCATCTTTATGTAAAAGAAATAAGCATTGTAACCCATAATATAAGTAAGTTTCACATCTGTAAATATTGGGGTATATTAATATATGGTGTGTGTATTATACAATTAACAGTCATTGTGGGTAAATGGGCAAGAATTATTAATTTATAAAATTATTATGAACTGTATATTACAGTGTTCTTGATAGTATTTTGTGTATTAAAGTTAGCAAGTTTTCATCTTCATAGCCTCTTTTTTTATTATCAGGTGATAAACTGTGGACTATAGTAGCTTGTGTCTTAAAAGCAAAAAGAATTGCAAGGAAACATCGAGTTACAAATGATGACTTCAGGACCCCTAATGTCGAACTTTTACTAGGTTCCGATGGCTGGGTTATTCATACTGATAATAAAATTAAGTTTGTATACCTGTATTTTTCACTCTACTGTATTATTTGGATTTTTATTGTTTGAAAATAGCCTTGTTGTTGAAGCTGAATTTCAATGTCATTTGTTTTGATATTTTTATCGGAAGCATAAAGTAAGATAATAAGTTTCTACAGGAAATAAAGATAAAATATGTTATAATCTTCATTAATTTTTTATTTCTAATTGATTTATTTTGTAGTTGACATATTGTTTTAGCATTTTTTTTATATATAAATTCAACCATAGCAAAAAATTATACTTTTTTATTGCAATGTTGGCCTTTTTCTATTTAAGTACTACATTTCAAAATCTGTATTTGTTTGTGTAAGGCAGCATAAAAGGCAAATTATGAAAGAATGTAATTTATCTTGCTATTAGAGGTTAAGTGAATACTTGGTGATGATGTGACGTTATGAATCATGCCTTTCTTAAAATTTTCTAGCCAGAGACTATAAACTGTTGCAAAGAGATTGTAATTTATTTTGTTATTAGGGATTAAATGAATACTTGTGACTCTGTGACATTAACTTTTGAATCATGTCTTTCTTAAAATTTTCTTCCCATAGACTAAAATGTTGCCTGATTTTCATTCTTACTCATCTTCTTTCATTTTTTAAAACTTATATGAAAGTTGAAAATGATATTAGATTCCAAGAACAATACTAAAATTACAATCTTATATTCCCAGATGATTCAGTTGAACTCTGTGTATACAATTTTTTTACCCAAAACATTTTGTAAGATTTGAAATAGGAAAACTAAATACATTACATAATAAATATACGTTAGATATTGATTATTATTATTTTTCTAAAGATTACTGGCAGAATGAAATTTATTTAAAAAGGAGAAGTTTGTTGTGCAATAATTAGCACCTATCTGTGGAGATTAAGAAATTAGTTTTGAAAGATGTAGCAGTAAACCCCAGCAAGACATATCCAGTCATGTTTATTTGAGATTGATTGAAGAGAAAATTATAATCTCAGGTGTCTGATTTAAAGCAAAACTGTGAATAAGCTTTCAAATGATAGCATGAATAATTGATTTCACAGTTGTACTGAGATTAAATGGATTAAAAATTTATATTTAATAAAAAAACTCAATTATATCCCATTTTCTACATTTGTCACTGATAATTTAAAAATTGATTTATTTTATAAAAGTATCTGTTTCATATGAAGAGTTTGCTAATTATTTGTTCAAATCTTTGAATATTTTAATAACTTTGTGTAAGTACTTGAAATTTTTAATTTGCTGTTAAGCTAAGCATCAAGAATATTTTGGACTTAAAAAGATTTATTGTTGGACCTCTTGGTTCGATATCTGGAGTTAAGATTGCTACAATTAGATGTTTGTAGTTATTTCTAATTCAGTGTTAATTAGTCTGCTATTACCAATATGATTCTGAAATGAAGACTTTTAATATCATATTGAAAGTAACTCAGTTTGTAAAATAAAATAAGTTCTTTTCATACATAGGGGAATTTCTGTACAGCTATTTTTTTTTTTTTTTTTAACTTTGAAATTTTTAGAGCTACTCTTCCTTTTCTGTTAATAGCTGTTATTATTATCTATTTTAAGCTTTAAAACTGAAATATTTATGAAATTAATGAAGAGAGTTAAAATAAAATGAAGGAATAGAATGAGCTGTTGTTAGAAAAGATTTGTATGTAAGATAGGATTTCAAGCACATGTACTAGCAAAAAATGATGAAAATATGTTTGAAATTATGTGCATTTCAAGTTAAAAAGTATTTTCAATTCTGTTAGTTTTTTTTCTTTTTCAAACTGAGTTTTTATAAATTCTAAGTGTGTTAATATGCATTAGGTAATTCCTTTATTTATGTGAAAAATAAAATACTGAATTTTTCAAGTAATTTTTATTGTTTTCAATAAAGTCTAAAATACTTCTACTGTCATAAGTTTAAGAGAAAAAATGATATTATTAATCCATCAATTTTTTAACTCATCTCGCAGTTAAATCTCATTAAAGTGACATTGATTTTCTGATAGAAAATTAATGTAAGAAATAATAAATTTTCATTTATTTACTTTTGTAGCCAGGGCCTGAGGCAGCCTAGTGGCCAGTGTGCTGGAATTTGGTACTGTAGGTGCTCAGATAAAATCCCAGCAAGCACAATTGAATGTCCTTGTGTTTATACCGGGTATAGGCACATTAAAACCATAATTTAAACCATTGGAAAGTCCTGCCATGTTATATGTGTTGGGTGAGGGAAAGGAGGGTACAAACCGAACAGATATCACCCCTAGAAGTGATCAGTCAAAATTGTGGTGGCACTCTGTTCACCTATATGGTGCATCCATTATAAGAAACAAGCAAAACTCACAGTGATTGGGTGAAAGTCGAAAGACAAAGTGCTTTTCACATTGGAACAACAATCGCAACAACTTTTGTTGCCAGATTTGATATCATTATTGTATTTTATTGTATAAATTGTAAAATGTTAAGAAAAACTTTAAATTTATTCATTTTTAAAATCTTTGGTCCTATGACTAGAATTTTTAACCTATGATTTTAATATTTTTTCTCTATAATGTACCATACGTGTTACAACATTACTGTCATCTTATTTATCTCTGATTTTAATAACTGAATTTACTCATTTTTCTTTTCAGATATACTTATGATGTTACTAAATGTATGTTTAGCTCTGGCAACATCTCAGAGAAGCTCCGTATAGCTCAATTTTCATGTGAAGGAGAAACTGTAGTTGATTTATATGCTGGTACATTGATTCCTCTCTTTTAGAATCAGAAATATAACATTTCAGATTATAAAATTTTATATTTTAAAGTAGGCTAACTCAAATTGTAATTGGTTTTTCATAAAACATTACATTTTTTCATTTGTTTTGTTATAATCACATCATAGGTGAAAATGTACGCTCTCAATACATGGGCATTTAATTTATCACTTACCAGTATAAACTGCTTCTTCCTTTGGTCAGACCCTCAGGGTATACCAATTTTATCTAAATTTCTCTTGAGTCTCAAACTGTTAGGAACTAGACAACCTTCTCATTTTCTGATATGGAAACCCCAAATGGTATCAAAATTGTATGCATTTGTCCTGCCTTCTCAATTATATGAAATTCATATTTAATATATATATAATCATATTTAATATATAAATGTTTCCAGTATTGTGCTTTTCTATCTGATGTTAGATTATCAGTCATTTAAACTTGCTGGAAAGAATTTCATTTTTTGCTTACTTTTATAGATAATTTTAAATTTAGTTATGCATTTTGCTTGTGTTAATACATTTTGATACCTAATAATTTCCTAGAACTTTTTATCTTTTAACTTTATATATATATATATTTATTTATTTATTTATTTATTTGTAACGACACGGATGCGGGGCGAGGAACGAAGGCAAAGCGGATGATATTTCTTTAGCTAATTTCCTTGCTTCATCTACTTGAAGGTGAAATGGGTGATATGGCTGCCCCGCCGTGCGTCACAACAGTTTAATAATCAACAACGTCGTTGGCCGGTGATGTTTTTCAGCATCTCGAAATGTAGTTAGAAAGAACTGGCCTCTCAATCTTCTCAACCTTGGACACACACATCACACTGCAATTCTCAAAAACTCTTTTATATAATCTGAAGACTACATGTTTACTTGGCAACAGAAAATCAGTGAGTGCTACATTTACATGGCGCAGAGCCTTAAATAGACTTCCTGAGACCACCTCATCATGTGATCTTGATAGTGGGGTTCAATTGGTTAAAATTTAGAAGTGACATGATATTGCTCAGAAGTAGTTAATTTAGGTACACACGCCACGCAAGTTTGGTTTTAAAAGCAATAGGGATGCCATTTAAAGAATTTCGCCCAAGGGTTTTTAGAACTTAGAATTAGGTTAAATTAGGTTTTAATTTAAGTTTCCGTTAGCTTTAAATGTTATAGCATATGTTTAAATGTTATATATATATATATCTGTATGTGTGTATAATTATTTTTCGCTCTCTTGTAATCATCAGCAAAGAAATTTAATATTTAAAGGCTGTGCAATGCATAGCTTTTAAAACCACCATATGATTGGGGAGTTTTATATTTTGAATTTATTCTGCTTTCTCTGAAGCTACAAATTTTATTTACACCATTGATATAGATTTTTGGTAGTTGTGCTAATGATTTATTATAACGCTTTAAGTTTATAATTTTAATTATTTTATTGTAATGAATATAGATCAGTATTTGACTGATTTATTTAGCAGTTCTGCTCTCTGAAACATTTATATTCAATGATGCAATTTATATATACTTTAATCTATAAAAATGGGTTTTTATTTTTTTATTTCAAATTAACAGAAATTTGGATATAGGAAGCCTATATGAAAATTCTTTTCAAAATTCAGAATGCTTTAATGACTATATTTTTCTTTCCTCCACTTTTAAACTGCCTTTTTTTAAAAATTTATCAACAAATAAATTACATTAAGTTATTTGCCCATAAGAAGTCTGAATTAAAAGGTTATTTTATTTAACTGTTGGTGTTATTCATATTCTAATAGCTTAAGTTGAAAAGGATAATGACTATACTTCTAACTTTTATTTTTTGTTATTATCACAGCACAGAGTGATTTTATAAAACATTATTTAGAGTAAATTTATATAAATTTGTATATTTCAGAATGTCCTTCTTATTATGATTTCTTTTTATTACAGGGATTGGTTATTTCACTCTGCCCTTTTTAATACATGCTAAAGCATCATTAGTTCATGCATGTGAATGGAATACTAATGCTGTAGAAGCTTTAAAGAAAAATTTAATTCTAAATGATGTTGAAGAAAAATGTATTATACATTTTGGTGATAACAAAAAGGTTTTGATGTATTTATATCTATTGTTATCAATGTAAATTTTGTTTTTGCTCCTATTATTTGTAAACATGTGTAAATTCTTTGTCTTTCAGTACTACTAAAAATTGATGCCAAATAGTTTAAATAGAAAAAAATCATTTTATTTATAATCATTTAGTCAAAACATAATCTTTTCTAAATTTCAGCAGAATAACAAATGATTGGTTAGAATTATTTTTTGAAACTTTTTAGCCCCATTTTTACTTTGTAGTTTAACAGATGATACATGAAACAGTAAGGACTCTTAATAAAATCTGCCTGTTACCATTTTCATTTAGAATCTTTTCCTTTGTATATACTATTTTATTTAATATATGTTTTCTTCTGTTAATTTACTATGTTCAATTTTTTTTTTTTAAATCATAATCCTGTTTCCACATTTCTGCTAATTCAAGGTTTTTTTACTGTATTAGTTAGAGATACCTTGATTGTTATTTTTTTTATATTTGTTAACAAGTGTTTTAAGAGATGACTCAAGGAATGAATCCCCCTCTCTAACATATTTGGTTCGTACTTTATTATACTCTCTTAAAATCACTAACAGTGATTAAGGTTTAATACAGAAAACAAATCATGACATGATAACTTTCAACAGACCATAAAAACAGTAAGCATCACAATTTCCATCATAAAATATATTTTTATACACTGGTGAAATAAATTAAGAGAATTTGCATATTTTATCGAATTTCATGAAAAGAACTGAACTGAATATAAAACCACTGCTTCTAGACAAAAATGCAAATCATGTACGTCAAATACGTAAGCGTACACTTGTGTGTAGACGGAGCCAGTGGAGAAACAGGCTTTAGAAGCGTGCATAAGTTAAGATGCATTTCATTCTCTAGCACACCTCAGTGAATTTCTTGGTGTTATTTTGCAGCAATCGGTTAATTTCAAATTGTAACAGTAAAAATGAGTAACCACCAACGTTTAGATGGTGGATTGAGGTGGCGAATTGTGGGGAGGCTAGACGCAGGCCAATCTAAAGTCCAAATTTGTAGAGAGTTCAATTTAACGCCCAGCATTGTGTGTAACTTATGGAAACAGTTCCAGGATACCGGATCCATCGAGAGAAAGCCTGGGCAAGGTCATCCAAGAGCCACGACGGCCACAGAAGATGCCCATTTGTCGATTATAGCGAGGTGTAACAGGAGTACTACAGCTTCTCAGCTCTCTCGTGACTTGAATGCAGCCACAGGAACCCGTGTATCAAGGGTGACTGTTTCCAAAAGACTTCATGAGAAAGGGTTGTTTGCGTCCTGCTCACTTCTACGAACAAGAGAATCCATTTATCATGGTGCAAAGAGCATAGAGATTGGAGTATGGTTCAATGGGTGACTGTTCTCTTCACTGATGAGTCCCGGTTCAGCTTAAACACCGATTCTTGCCGTACGTTCATATGGAGAGAACCAGGGACCCGCTACCTACCCTCCAATGTCCGCGAAATCGATCATTATGGCAGAGGAGGTTTAATGGTCTGGGCAGGCATCATGTTGGATGGCCACACACCTCTCCATGTCTTTGAAAGAGGCACTGTGACTGGTGTGAGGTGTAGGGATGAGGTCTTGGAGCCCTATGTTTGCCTTTTCAGGGGTGCAGTTGGCCCTGAGTTCATTTTAATGGACAATAACGCAAGGCCACATAGAGCTCTTCTGGTCGACGAATTTCTAGAGAGTGAGGCTATTTGCCGGATGGATTTGCCAGCCAGATCTCCAGACCTTAATCCTATAGAGCATGTCTGGGATGCTCTGGGGAGGGCATTTGCAACTCGCAACCCCCCTCCAAGAACCATCCAGGGAATGAAAACAACGTTGCTGAATGAGTGAGACCAATTGCCACAGGAATTGATAAACTGCCTTATTTCAAGTATGAAATCATGTTTTGAGACCTGTATATCTGTAAGAGGGGACCATACCCCCTATTAACCCATCTATTAACCCATTTTTTTGTTTATTCTACAACCGCTGTTTCATACTTTCTGACTCCAATGAGTGTTATGCACGATCATGTGTGTGTATTACAATTATTGAATAGTTATTTGTTTTGTATTGTATCAATGTATGTACATATCAAATTTCATTAAAATCGGTATAGTAGTTCTAGAGATAATCGACCAAGTCTGCAAATTCTCTTAATTTCTTACACCAGTGTATTTAAGATTTCATATAATTAAAGATTTAATATTTTATATATAAAATGTATTTTTATATTTTATGGCTATTTATCATCATTCTTTACCATTTTTTTGGCTATTTTGACCTATTATTGAATCTATAATTTGCATGTTTGATAGTGACTTTGAGGGGACTTTTTGAGAAGTCTCCATTTAGATTACTGCTTGGGCTGTCAAAATTCTTGTTATATGAATATTGCATGCATTGTTTGTATAATAAAAATTTAAACTCTTCTGACTCAGATTTTAATAGTTGGAGAATTTAACGGTTGAGGGTAAGGATGTGTGATTATGTACTCTCATGTTGAAATACTGAAATTTAAGTAAACAAACCTCACCCAGACTTTTTATATGAGGTCATAATAAGGTAAGTTGGGGTAACTGGGCCATCCCCTGCCACATTTTTCCTTTACGTATCGGGAGGTAATTTCACTCTCTTGTGGCAACACTGGTAAGCAGAATTCAACAAAACAACAGCCCTTTGGTCTCCAGCTTGGTTGAAGAATGATTTATGGCTGCTAATGTTTTTTGTATTTGTCATCACAAAACATCTTTGTACAAGGGTGAATTCAATAATTTTTTATAAGTCTATTTTTATCTCTCAAAAATTGAATGCAAGAATTTTTAGCTCAGTTAATGTCAAAATAGCCTTCTGTGTAGTGTTTTAACCTATCCTGAAAGGTCTGTGGAGGGATATGACCCAGTTACCCCATCAGATTTAGTGATTTGGGATAACTGGGCCATAGCTTCAGGGTAACTGGGTCCAGGTATGGCCCAGTTACCCCACACTAATCCACTTATGCTTATATTAACTACTGCTAACCCAACCTAAGTAACTGAACTAATTAAGTTATGTTAATAAGTTGCAATAAAGTCAATCAAGACAAATGCCTTTATAGATAGAATGTTCTTGGAGAAATTTATACTTTTAAAGCTTGTGAGAGTTCAAACATGTTTTCATTTTTTTTCTTACAACTCACCCAAGATTTGCGTCATATTTACATAGAAATTATTGAGTATGAGTAAGTTTAACTATTATAAGTTAAGTAGTAAAGTCACTCAGTTTGTGTTTTTTTTCACTTAAGCTTACTACTGGTTAAGTTATTACAAAAAACTTTTTTTTGCAAGTGACACATTAATTCACCTATTAACTCATTAACTAACTCAGGGCTTGTTAAACTCAAATTAATATTACATTTTTCAATAGAAAAGGCCATTACAGCTACTAACTAAGCTAGAAAGTATGTTTGTACTTTTGAAAATGTGTTTATAGTCAATTACATTGTGTTTTTCAATCACTTTGTGTTACTTTTTTTTCTGGTGTTTGCAACAATCTATCTTGCAACATTGGTAATTGCTTTGAAAAATTATTTTTAAATAGGGGTACAATTTTTTTTCTTTCTAGATATACAAGCATTGGACCTATTTACCCAGTCACAGATTCTGTTGTTTATTATGAGAAATAGACCTGGGTGGTCCATTTACCCCAATTATCAGGGGAACTGGGCCCACCTGTAATTAAAAATATATACAATATTTATATATAATATATATATATAATAAAAACCAATATCATAGCTTAAACATACTACCTAAGACTTACTAAAGTACATGTAATAAAGATTTTTGAAAATTATACATATTAGTATAATTTTAATGTGTTAAAAATATAGTATATAAAAAAGTTCTAAATCTATGGCTCAGTTACCCCAACTTACCTTACTGCCTAGGTAAGAGAATCTATTAAAAAATCTCCATGTACATAATTAGGTAAATATGTATTCTCAAGGCAACATCTGAATATTTCAATAATATGTCTGAATATCTGCAAAGTCATTTGTTCACTTATGATATAAATTAATTTTAGTCAATTATTGTTGTGCCTGTTGTGTTCCTGAGTTGTGTATAATTTAAAATTTTAATAATTACCAAAACTAGTTAAATTATGAATTTCACTGAATTTCATGAACTATATTAATCTTAGCTATGATATTCACATAGGTCTGCCCAGAAAAAGTTGCTGATAGAGTGAATCTTGGACTTATACCTTCATCTGAGGCTGGGTGGGAAACTGCTTGCCGAGCCTTGAAGCCTGAAGGGGGTATATTGCATATTCATGGAAATGTCACATCAAATTTACCTTCAAAGTCAGTTGAAAACCATTCAGCTAATATTTCTTGCCATCCGGAGTGGGAACTGTGGGCACAAAACACTTCATCTACTATAGAAAGTATTTTATTATCACTTTACCAATCAGAATGGACTGTGAAGATATTAGAAATTACTCGTATTAAGTCTTATGCTCCACATATTGATCATCTGGTACTCGATGTAGAATGTAGGCCACATTATGTTCATGCTGATTTTAGTTAATAAAATTTTTCATTCATTTATAATTTTCTGTGTGAGAATCATTCTCAAGTTTTCCTCATGTAATCTGAATTTTTTTTGGTGTGTAATTAATTTTATTTTATCAAAAAGATGCCATCTAGAAAAAAAAGTATAACTTTTATACAGAAACTGCAAGGTTAAAAGTGAGGCTATGTGCTAAGCATCCAATTTATGTCATAGTTGGTATTTGACGTGTATCTTTTTTTAAGCTGAAGCCAGCTGCGAGATAACTCGTCTGGCACAATAGTTTTAATAGAAGGCAGCTATGTATGATTGTACTCGTAGTAAACCTTAGTAGCAAACTTTCATCTATGAGTTATCTCGTAGTGAGTTGTCAGCATGTTAAACTGTATTTCGTCATACTGGAATTAGATAAGACAGTTTAAAACAGATTTTAAGCGTGAGAAACTCACGTAACCAAACAATAAAAAACAGGGTCGCCAAACTACGACTCCTTGCAGTGGCGTAGTAAGGGGTGGGCAAAGGCGCCAAATGGTCCTTTTAACTAATTCTATATATTACATTACTATATGTTTTTCTGGGGGGGGGGGTTGCCAAAAAGGTATCATGCCCTGGGCGCCAGTTATGCTCGCTATGTCACTGGCTCCTCGCAAGAATTTCGGAAACGTATCAGAATCAAAATACTCAAAATTAGCGGCATATCAGATAACCTCCATTTGGGTTACAACCAGGGCCGTTCCTAGGGTAGCTGTCACCCCTGTGCGAGAATAATTTTGTCGTCCCCCCCCCCCCCCTCATACCATATGGATTAATTCAAATTTTTTACCTTAAATGAAAACGAATTACAGAAAATATTCAGTTTATTTTTTAATTTTACAACCTAACATAATAATTATTAATGTATTGATATAATAACCAAATGAATACGTTATATTCAATACATACAACACATATCTATTAATACATATACTTAATAAGTCAGTCAAAAAGCTTAAATAATCTTTGCTTTTCTTGCCTTTTTTAATGCAAATTCTGTTATAATATCTGATACATCTATATCTTCCGAAATGTCCTTTTCGATACTAATAACAGATAAGTCTGAAAGCCTTTCTTGTCCCATTGTTGATCTCAAATAATTTTTTCTTATTTTAAGTTTTGAAAAGCTTCTTTCCCCGCTAGCTACAGTCACAGGTAATGTTAAAAAAATTCGTATGGCAATCACTAAATTTTGAAACAGTTAGATGAGGTTATTTGTAAATAGGTATTGAATCACATTCAACACGTTCATTTCAAGGGAAATATAGGGTGCAACGTTATCAATTTCATTGCATAAATCTTCAGCTGTAATATCTTTTTCATTTTTAAATGGATCATGCAACATACTTTCCACAAATTTACATTTTGTAGACCTATTTGATTTATCTGTTTTAAGGAAATTATTTAGGTCGTTGAGAAAATTGAAAACTGTGTGATGTTTTATTTGTTCGAACCTTTCTTCTAATTTTGATAATGCAGTGTCCAATATTACAAAGTAAAAATTAATTTTGAATTGGTCTTCTGGATTTTTTGGAGCCTCATCTTTACATTCGAAGTCAAATAAACTTTTTTTGTGCGGGGTCTAACAGTATTAACCAGAGGAAATGAAGGGTCGCAATCGATATCTTCTGCAATATTTTTTGCCTCTTCTAAAATATCACTAAAACCTTTATCTGACCTAATATTATATAATTATGTTTTGGTTTGCTCTAACATTAAAATAATATTTGGTAGTATAGCATCCGATTCCTGCATAGCTTTACTTACGATATTAATTTTTGTTAGCACATTATACCATTTAATAATAGAACAAATAAATTTAAACGACTTAATTTTCAAAAGTAATCAATTACCATGTTTCTAGTTTCAGAGTCTCTAGTATATAAAGAATCATATATTTTCGTTAGATTATATAAGAACTTTTAGCGCATCTATTCTGCTTTCCCATCTAGTATCTGAAAGGGGTTTAAGTGTTAAAGTTGGAATTTCATTTTTTAAGACCTTCCAACTTTTAGTTGATGCGGAGAAGAAAATGTATAGTTCATGTACAATTACAAAAAAGCTTGTAATTTCTAAAGACGCTTTTGCAGCGTCATTAACAACTAAATTTAAACTATGGGCTGCACAAGGCACATAAAAAGCTCTAGGGTTAAGTCAAGAACTTTTTTTTGTAAACCATTATTGCGACCCTTCATATTCGCACCATTATCGTAACCCTGCCCCCTTAAATCCCCCAAACAAATGTTGTGAGTCTCCAAAAAATCGAATAAAAAATTAGTTAAACCCTGTTCTGTCAAATCTGATATTGAAATAAATCCCCCAAAATGCTCCCTAATTTCTATTTGCTTTGATTTATCTACGTACAGAGGCTGTTCACACATTTTTTAGATGATGTATATTGTATTCACAAAACTAAATTACATAAAATTCTCGTGTTTTAAATGTTCTATTTGACATCCCTTACTCTGAACTATCTTTCGACACCGCAAATTTCCAGGATAATAATGCCTTTTGAAGTGTCAGAAGAGCTATGTAGTATAATGTATTTTATCTCCTGTGGCAACACTTGATTTTGTTTTTACTTTTGGCAACACTTCTGTGTTGCTTACATTGATGTAACAATGTAGCTTTATCACCTCGTGGTTTTCCAGTTGATTAAAGCCTAAATCTAGGTTAATATGCTGCCATTTCATTTAACATTTCACTACAATTTAATCAACTGAATTTCTCGCATCCCCACATCGCTCGATTCTGCAAAAATGGAACAACTTTTGAAACCCGAAAGATTTGATACTGATCCCACGTGCACGGGTGCCGAATCGAAGTGGAAACATTGGAAAAGGACTTTCAATAATTTTCTTGGCCAAGTTACCGGAATTACAGAAGATGGTAAGCTACAATTATTGTGTAATTATATCTCTGCTAATGTTTTTCGATACATAAGTGACTCTGAAAACTACTCCAACGCTATCGAAGTACTCGATTCACTATACGTTACAAAACGAAACGAAATTTTTGCAAGACACTGCTTAGCGTCTAGAGCTCAACAAACGGGAGAATCTATCAACGAATACCTCCAGATATTGAAACAAATGAGTAAAGACTGTGAATTCAAAGCTGTAACAGCAGACATATACAAAGACGAATACATAAGGGATGCCTTTATACGAGGTCTTAAGAGCTCGCGTATCCGGGAAAGACTTTTGGAGAATACCACCATTACATTAGAGAAGGCTTTTGACCAGGCTAGGTCACTGGAGCTAGCCGAGTTACACTCCGCATCATATTCAAATACGACGAATTCTATTCCAGTGTCCGCTGTTGAACATAAAGATGATGACTTGGAGGAGACCCCATCGACTTCAGCTGCCTTAGCACGCTCAGAAAAGTGCTTTTTCTGCGGTAACGAACGTCACCCAAGGAACTCTTGCCCTGCCAAAGATGTTATTTGTAGAGGATGTGGAAAGAAAGGGCATTACCAACGAGTTTGTAAATCTCGACCTACTCGCTCTTCCACTAATGCTACAGCTTCTACACTGTTTTTGGCTTCTGCCTCAACAGCTCCTCAATGCCTCCAGAAATCCATAACCAAAGTGTTAGTGAATGATGTGGAACTAAATGCATTAATTGATACAGGTAGTTCTCTCAGCTTTTTGAACGAAAATTTCGTAAAAAAATGTAGAATAAATGTAAAACCATACTTTGGGAAAATAACTATGGCCAACTCATCCTTGAGTTCAGATGTTACGGGATGTGGCTCACTAACTCTAAAGATGCAGACTCATATATACCACAATATTGAGGTATTAATCATGAAGAATCTGTGTGCGGATTTCCTGATAGGACATGACCTTCTGAAGAGCCACTCTTCAGTAGAAATCGAATTCCATGGTGACAAACTGCCTCTTAAAATCTGCTCGTTGGCCACTGCCAGAGTTCCAGCCGCATCTTTATTCGCCAATCTCACACCAGATTGCAAACCAGTCGTCACAAAATCCAGACGGCAGACGGAAGCAGATAAGATATTCATTGCTGCTGAAGTGGAGAAATTGCTCAAGGAAGGGGTGATTGAACCTAGTAACTCACCATGGCGGGCACAGGTTTTTATAGTCAAAGGAGAAAATCACAAGCCTAGAATGGTAGTTGATTACTCCCAAACTATTAATAAATTTACAATGCTGGATGCCTACCCACTCCCAAAAATTGAAGAGATGATACATAACATATCCCAATTCAAAGTGTTTAGCTCCATTGACCTCAAGAGCGCCTACCACCAAGTATCTATCTTAGAGTCGGACAGGCAATTTACAGCCTTTGAAGCTGCAGGAAAACTCTACCAATTCCGACGAATCCCTTTTGGCGTTACTAACGGTGTCCCAGCTTTCCAAAGAAATATTGATAATATTATCAAGGAAGAAAAACTCAAAGGCGTTTTTCCATACTTAGATGATGTAACAGTTTGTGGTAGGGACCAACACGAGCATGATCAAAATTTGCAGAAATTCTTGAATGCTGCTAAAAGATATAACCTCACACTAAACCCAGATAAATGTCAATACTCAACAAAATGTGTCAAAATACTAGGATATCTTATTGAAAATAGAATTATTAAACCTGATCCTGACAGGCTAGCACCACTTATGAATTTACCTATCCCAAATGACATGGCAACCTTACAAAGAACTCTTGGTATGTTTGCACATTACTGTCGCTAGATTCCAAGATTCTCAGAAAAAATTCGCCCTCTTCTGACAAAAGCATTCCCACTCTCTGAAGAAGCTGTGAGAACATTCAAGTCAATCAAGGAAGATGTTGCAGAAGCTTCTTTGTCTGCAATTGAAAACAACATCCCATTTAGAGTTGAAACTGATGCTTCGGAATTTGCCATTGCGGCAACTCTCAGTCAAGGAGAACGTCCCATAGCCTTCTTTTCAAGAACACTTAATGCAGCTGAGCAAAGGCACTCTTCTGTCGAGAAAGAGGCTTATACCATCGTGGAATCCATAAGAAATTGGAGGCACTACCTGATAGGAAGACATTTTGAAGTCCTCACCGACCAGAGATCTGTGGCTTTCATGTTTGATCAGTATCACTCAAGCAAAATAAAAAACGAAAACATTATGAGATGGCGACTGGAATTAGCTAACTTCAAATTTGATATAATTTATCGTCCAGGTAATCGGAACACTACTGCAGACACAATGTCAAGAATTGCAGCAAATATCTATCCAGGAACAGAAACAAACCTCAAACAGTTGCACAATAGCTTATGTCACCCTGGTATAACACGTATGCACCACTGGATTAGAGCTAAAAACTTGCCATTCACATTAGATGACATTAAAAGAATGACTAATTCATGCCCTGTCTGTAATGAGCTGAGGCCTCGTTTCCATAGGAATGAGGGGCAGTTAATAAAGGCAACGTCACCATTTGAGAGGCTTAACTTAGACTTCAAGGGGCCCCTACCTACCTCATCTAAGAATCGTTTCCTTCTGACTATAGTAGACGAATTCTCAAGATATCCTTTTGCATTTCCTTGTACAGATATTTCTGCTGCAACCATAGTAAAAGTATTAACTAATGTATTCTCCCTCTTTGGGACACCAGCCTATATACATTCCGATAGAGGTGCTTCATTTATGTCACATGAACTGAAGTCTTTCCTCACTTCCTTAGGGGTTGCTACTAGTAGAACCACTGCTTATAATCCACAAGGCAATGGGCAAGTCGAAAGATATAATGGGATTATATGGAAGACAGTACTTTTAGCCTTGAAAACAAAAAGTGCAAGGACAGAAGATTGGGAAGAGGTGCTTCAGCCAGTTCTCCACTCAATAAGATCATTACTGTGCACTGCCACCAACACTACTCCTCATGAGCGTATGTTCACTCACCCTAGGAGATCCTTCAATGGTCGATCCTTGCCTACATGGTTAACCCAGCCAGGTCCTGTTTTAATGAAAAATCATGTGCAGCATACTAAATATGATCCTACCGTGCTAGAAGTTGAACTAATTGAGGCTAATCCAGACTATGCATTTGTTAAGCTTCCTGATGGACGTGAGTCAAGTGTCTCTGTTCGACATTTGGCACCCAAAGGTGACTCTGCAGCCAAGCTCAACACGCAACCCATCTATCTTCCCCATACCGATCCTTCAGATCCTCTAGAGGATGACAAGGTTTCCCTAGACAATGATCAAGATACCACCATGCCAGAGATCAACAGTCCTGATCTCCCTAATGTGGATTCTATAAAGCCTACCCAGAACAATTCCCTATCTGCTCGACAGAGACGACCACCAGCATATCTTCATGACTATGTGACTTATTAACTTTTTCTGGTAGGGGGTGAATGTAGTATAATGTATTTTATCTCCTGTGGCAACACTTGATTTTGTTTTTACTTTTGGCAACACTTCTGTGTTGCTTACATTGATGTAACAATGTAGCTTTATCACCTCGTGGTTTTCCAGTTGATTAAAGCCTAAATCTAGGTTAATATGCTGCCTTTTCATTTAACATTTCACTACAAGCTATTCTATCCCATTCCTCCTGAACAGCTTTCCAGAGTCCTGTAAGGGTTTTGGGACGACGTTTGGATAATGCAGATTTTAAAAGTCCGAAAGCACAAAAATCCATAAGTGATACATCGGGAGATTTAGTAGGGATATCAGTGAAGGGTATGGCCTTGATACCAGTTTTTTGTTCCATTTCTTTTAGGAAATTTACAGTGGATTTTGATGTGTGACTGCTAGCTTTGTCCTGATGGAGTCTCACAGATTGATGGCACTGTGAGTAAAGCGATGGTATTTCATTCAGAAAAATTGACGATAAAATATGTTCCTGATAGTATTTGGAGTTAATCTTGACATTTTTTCCACTCTCTTTATTTTTAACTTGCCATTATAAGAAAAACCAGCAACAATCATGAATCCCTTAGAAAAACTTTCTTTCGATTCTTTGAACCATGTACTTAAATTTTTTTCTCCCCTTTTATGATAATAAATGGCTCTTTTTTTTGTTGCAATCATTTAAATACACCCATGATTCATCTATTGTGACAATTGTTTTCCATTTTTCTTTGGATAAGTGTTTCCCATATAGAATTCTGCAGCGTGTCCTCCGTTCAGCGATATGATTTGGAAGAAGACTATGCACATTGCGTTTTTTCGCTTTCTTAAGATTTAAATCAACGTTTATCATTTTGTTTATAGTGGACACCGAGCATTTTAATGATTTTGCAACTGTCCTTTGACTAGGGGGATTTTTTTAAACATTAAACAACGTACCTTTGCAATAGTCGAAGATGTCCGTCTATTCCTTGGATACTTGTTTGGAATTTTTGTCCCACTTGAGGCTCCAATTTGACGTTTTTTTTTTCTTTTTTGTTGACGATATTACCTATCGACGCTTTAGATATCACAAAAACATGACTCTCACATCGTTTATGGATAACGGAGTATGCATATTTCTCTTCGGAAAGAGCATAAATGTAGCCTTCGGACAACTGCTTTGTTAAAAACGCCATTTTGAATAAAAACAAAACTTTCAAGCCGTAGACGATAATTTTGACTTTTAAAAACATAGTACAATTGCAATTATTTCTTTTGCAGCAAACGATTTTTTATTACCGCTTACCAAAATCGTCTAAAAAATGTGCGAACAGCCTCCGTATATATATAAAACAGTTCTGTAACTGACTGACTGACTCACTGACTCACTGACATACAATGCACAGACCAAACCGCTGGACCTAAAGGGCTGAAATTTTGCATGGCGATTCTTCTTATGGTATAGGGGTGCACTAAGAAAGATTTTTGAAAAATTCTTAGATTTTTTTAAAGTAAAATTTTGAAGCTGTTTTAGTTAAAGAAGAAAATTGGAAGAAAATGGTTTGTTAAAGAAGAAAATTGGATCGAAAACAAGGTAAGAAAAGGCCGGTCAAAGTTAACAAAACGTGATCAGAGATTTATAATTAGAAAATTTGTGAAAAATTCACGTTTGAGTGCTGTAAAAGTTTCTTGAGAATTCAATTAAACATTTTCTACTTCAATTTCACCTGAAATTTTTTTACGAGTTCTCAGAACAGCTGGATTACATGGGCGTTCTGCCCATAGAAAATTTTTTGTGAGTGAGAAAAACAGAAAGTTTAGGCTTCCCTTCGCACTATCAATGATAAATAAGCCCCAAACCTATTGGAATAATGTCTTATTTGCCGATGGACATTTTTGGTGCTGATGGGCGTATAATTGTATGGAGAAGAAAAAATTGAGGAACTTAATCCCAAGAACTTAGTAGGAACAATTAAGCATGCCGGTGGAGGTATCCTTGTGTGGGGGTGCATGTCAGCATCAGGACTAGGAAATTTGGTATTTATTGATGGCATAATGGATCATGTTGTTTTTATAAATATTTTAAGAGACAATTTAAAATTATCAGCCCAAAATTTGGGTATTGGAAACAACTTTGTTTTTTATCAAGATAACGATCCTAAGCACACGGCTCTCAACGTTCGCCTCTGGTGTCTCTATAATTGTCCACAAGTTTTGAAAACACCACCTCAATCGCCAGATTTAAACCCAATAGAACATATTTGGAGAGAATTGGAGGTTCGAGTACGAAAACACGACATTCACACGAAAAGCGAACTAAAAACAATTAGGATGGAAGAATGGATGAACATTGATGCAGAAATTGCAGAAGATCTAGTGCAATCTGTTCCCATACGTTTAAAAGCTGTTGTGGATGCTAAAGGATATCCTACTAAATATTAATTTAGCGAAAAATTAGAATATTTACTAATATGTAGATATTTTACAAGTGTACGATGAGTTTTGTGAGATAAAGTTTTTGTTACTTTTTGATTATTGGTTTCTTAAAAATAAAGTTTTACTATGTTTTTAAAATATTTCATGTAGTTTTGTTAAGAATAGATCGGATGTTAAGAATAGATTATAGATCTTATTATTAAATACCCATTCTGAAATATTCATTTTAATGTATGGATAGACCCCTTTTTCATTGAAAATCTTAAGTGTAGGAACACTTTTGGGAGCCTCTGTATATATATTTACTCCTTTATGAAAATTTTCTTTTTCTTTAAATCAAGTTCATCAGGTCAACCGTATATGAGCTCTTTTTGGAGTCACTGGATGGAAGAATGGATGAACATTGATGCAAAAATTTCAAAAGAACTAAAGTAATCTATTCCCAGACGTTTAAAAGCTGTTGTGGATGCTAAAGGATATCCTACTAACTATTAATTTAACGAAAAATTAGAATATTTACTAATAAGTAGAGATTTTTTACAAATCTACGATGACTTTTGTGAGATAAAGATTTTGTTACTTTTGGATTATTGGTTTCTTAAAAATAAAGTTTTACTATGTTTTCAAAATATTTCATGTAGTTTTGTTAAGAATAGATTATAGATCTTATTATTAAATACCCATTCTGAAATATTCATTTTAATCAATGGATAGACCCCCTATTTCATTGAAAATCGTAAGTGTACGAACACTTTTGGGAGCCACTGTATATATATTTTTTACATCAATTGTATATATTGATCGTCGCATTTATTATAAATATATACATTTATTATAAATATATGTGCCTTGCACACTTGGCACCCGCGGGTTGGAACGGCCCTGGTTACAACATATACTAATAGCTGTCAATCATTGTACTACATATTTAAATCGATAAAAATTAAACGACGCTCAGTGATGACAAATCAACATTCAACTGAATCGTTACGAAATGCAATAACTCAAAATAAGCCAGATTTGAATAATTTTGCAAAACTATTAGAAGAAAAATAATTATTAAAGCTGTTAAAACTATTTTAGAATTTTGAGATATTAATTATTCTAAAAATCGGAGAATGATATATTAAATGAAAAGTTAGGGAAAACAACGCTTAAAATCTCTTTCATATCAAATATAGCGGTTTTCTATTTTTGGTTCTGCTTAGCCAAAATAGAAAGAATAGCTTCGTAAACATTCCCAAATGGCTCTTAGCAGTGTTTATCTTGGCCATCTCTGGAATAAAATTATCAGTTTAAATGTAAATCGAAAAAAGTAAAAGTAGTGTTACTTCCTTCCATAAAAATATTACATCATTTTCTGCTGATCTTGGAGGAAAGTTTCGTTACTTCCTTCGCTCTACTGTAGTTAAGGAAACAGTATCACTAGCGAAAAGCTGTTAGTAATAAGGAAAATCTTCGTCAAATTACGAGTGAGCAACATTTTGAAAACACCTCTATTAATATGTTAAGGCGTTTAGAAAATTTACCACACTAATCAATAAAAACGAAACATGATATTCTGCATTTTAATTCAGACTATTATTTATCATTCTTTTTTTTTTTAATCAAAAATGCGAATTATACGATGCCAACATAGAGGGCAAGTTTGAGAATATTCCATTTCAATTTTATCGAGGCATTTCTGTAGGGAATCGGGTCAAGATGCCTTTCCAAAAAGGACAGAGAACTTGGAATTTTTTTTTCCAATGCGGCAGGGACAATATCCTTACCGCCATAGTACACCGCAATTTGCTAGCCATTTCATTATAGGGGCACCATATAGGCGAACTATCATTATCTTATTATCAGGTTAGATGCCTGAATTAGATTGATGGAAACAAATTTTAAAACTTAACAAAATAATATTTATTCAATCTCCGAACATCACCTTTCGGTTATACAGCAGCAAGCGAAGTGTTTGCGAGCATCGAGAAAATTCTCGGGATACAATACTGCCACGCCACCTATCGGTGTCGTGCAACATAAAATGACACTGAATGGTGGTGCCATCTATTATACAGTAAATGAATGAAATGCACTTATAAATTAAATGAAATAAGTTATCACTACAATAGTATCCCTCCAGTGATGAACTTGTGAAGGAACGACAAAATGTTAAAAATAAGTATTAAATATACAATGATTAAAAAAAAATATATCTTTCACATACATTGTTCTTTGGGAGATACCTGATGCAAACTTACTAGACAAATAAAATGAAAAAAAAAATAATATATATGGCATATAAATTCGACATATTAATATGTAAAGAAAACAGTCTGGGTAATATCTGAATGTAATAAACATTTCACTTGTATATACCATAATTAATATATGTCCCTGAATACAAAATGCTGCAAAGGTTAAAGAGAAATAATTTACTTTACAAAATATGAATATGTATATACCTGTCAAAATTTGAATGTAATATATATGATGCAATTTTCAAAATGTTTACAAAAATGAAATATATGTGATGCAATTTTCAAATGTTTTACAAAATGAATATATACAAAATGTTTTAACCAATTTCTGTTATTAACCTCTTATTAAATTTTACACGTCTACCAGATTTAGTTACTTGAGTTTTTACAGTCTCAGGATTTTCTGGTGATTTCTTTTCGTTTGGTTGGGTTTCAGGGTAATCAGTCTCAGGTAAGTCATTAAATAGAAAAGCTGGCTTGACTCTATCAAGTGAGACACAACTTTTCTTCCCATTTAAGTCTATGATGATGTTTTTGGTCTCTCGTGAAAGTACTGCATGAGGACCAGTGTAGGGTTGTGACAAGGGTGGACTGACTTTATCCACTCTTAGAAATACATGAGAGCAAGTGTTTAATTCTGGGTGCACAAAAACCTTGGATTTCACATGATGGGATGTAGGGATGGGTTTGATGTGATTCATCCTTTCCCGCAATTGTTGGATGAAATTGTTTTGTGAAATTTTATTCGGTGAAGATTCTGTACACAAATCTGCTGGAAGTTTGAGTGAAACACCATACACTAAGTCAGCGCTGGATGCATTTATATCTGTTTTCACAGCAGCTCTCAGTCCAAGTAAGATGGCAGGTAAGCATTCAGTCCATCTAGGATTTTCATGAGCCTTTATAGCACTCTTTAGGACACGGTGGAAACGTTCCACTAAACAATTCGACTGAGGGTGGAAGGCAGTTGTTCTAATTCTGGTCGTGCCAAGCATATTTGTCAACTCTCGAAAGAGATGGGACTCAAATTGTCGACCTTGGTCTGTTGTTATGGTGGAAGGACATCCAAAACGACAGTTCCAACCACTGAACAGAGCACGACATACAGTTTCTGCAGTAATATCAGCAATAGGCACTACCTCAGGCCATCTTGTAAATCTATCGATGATTGTCAGACAGTAGGTCTGCCCTTCTGATGGAGGCAAGGGACCTATCAAATCGATGTGGATGTGAGAAAATCTTGCATCAGGTGATGCGAAATTGCCTAAAGGTGTCTTGGTGTGCCTGATCACTTTTGATCGCTGGCATGCAATGCAGCTTTTCACCCATTCCTTAAGATGTTTCTTCATCTGAGGCCAAACATACCTGGATGAAATTAGTTGTGTAGTTGCTGCTACACCTGGATGTGCAAGGTTATGAAAGTGTTCAAAAAGAGTTCTGCGAAAATTTTCTGGTACAAATGGTCGAGGTACATCTGTAGAGACATCACATAAAAGTTTGGTATTTGTCACTGGACTGGGGATGTATTTAAATTGTAAAGAAGTACAATTTTCAGTCTGCAATTTTTTTAATTCAGGATCAATTCTTTGGGCATCTGCGAAAGCATTGAAATCTAGAAAAAATGAATTGGAGATAGGGCTGATTTCTACTCTAGATAGAGCATCAGCTACTGTATTGTTGATTCCACTAGTATGGCGAATGTCAGTGCTGAATTGTGATATGTAGTCAAGATGCCGCCACTGACGAGGGCTGCATTTCTCAGGTTTCTGTTTAAAAGCATAGATGAGAGGCTTTTGGTCCGTGTATATTGTGAAGCTGCGACCTTCTAGCATATGTTGAAATCGCTTTACAGCTGTGTATATTGCCAACAGTTCTCGGTCATAAGTAGAGAATTTCTGCTGACTTTTTGAAAGCTTCACAGACATAAATGCAATTGGTTCCCATCTGTTTTCATGCACTTGCATAAGAGAACCGCCAACAGCAAAATCGCTGGCATCAACCCATACACTTAATTTTGCACCTGGAATAGGATGGTGAAGTAGAGTTGCTTCTGCTAAAGCACTTTTTGCATCATTAAATGCTTGTTCAGCCTCCTCATTCCATTGAAGTGTATCCTGGGGATTATTGCGAGTGGGTCTTTTAGATTTCTTTTTATTTTTAATTCCCTCTAACAGTTTATTTAAAAGTGCTAAAATGTGTGCTGCTTTTTGTATAAACCGCCGATAGAAATTTAGAAGCCCTAAGAATCGTCTCAATTGTGTTAGTGTATTTGGTTTTGGAAATTTTAATATGCAGTCCACTCTATCTGTTAAGGGTTCAATTCCAAATTCAGAAACTTTATAGCCTAAGAATTGAATTGATGACACGCCAAAAATACATTTAGAGGGTTTTAAACTGAGTCCATATTTTTGTAAACGCTCAAATACAATGCGGAGATGCTCGATATGCTCCTCTGGAGATTTTGAAGCGACTAAAGTGTCATCAACAAAGGCATAAACAAAATGAAGTCCACGAGTTACCTCATCAATGAACCTTTGAAACGTTGCTGCAGCATTGCAGAGGCCAAATTGCATTCGAGTACTCTCAAATAATCCAAAAGGTGTTATTATGGCACTCTTATGGATATCTGCTGGGTTGATTGGAATTTGGTGATAAGCCTTAATCAGATCTATGTGCGAAAATATTTTTGTACCATTTAAGTTAGACGTAAAGTCCAAATGTTTGGAACTGAATAGTTGTCTTTAATTGTTTGAGCATTAAGTGCTCGGTAATCTCCAACTGGTCTTCATTCAGCGCTGTCTTTCTTCGGCACCATGTGCAAAGGTGATGCGAAATTGCTTTTAGAAGGACGCATGTGACCTAGTTCGATCATGGTTTGAATTTCGTCCTTAGCAATGCGCAGACGGTCAGGTGCGAGACGGCGTGCTTTTGCTGTTACAGGAGGACCAGTTGTTTGTATATAATGCACAACCGAATGTTTAACTTCTTGGTCTGGACGAGGGGGGGGGTAGTGATTTCGGGGAAATCCAATAATAATTTATGATAAACACTATCGCCTGATACAGTTTTAATTGAATGAATCGCACTGTTCTTTAGTATGCAGGGCGAGGTAATATTAGTTTGGCAGTCAATTAAATTTTTGGAGGTTAAGTTAGGCATTAGATTAAAATTATATAAAAAATCAGCACCAATTATTGGGTTGGATACATTCCCAACTAAAAATGTCCATTTGAAAATTTTCCTAAGACCAATATCTAAAGAAAAGGTTTGAGTTGTATAGACCTGAATTGGCGAGGTGTTAGCTGCCGAAAGTGTCATTTGTAATGCGTTTCTTTTTTGTAACCTTGAAGCAGGGATGATGGAAACATCATTTCCTGTGTCAATCAAAAAATGAACATTGGTACGCCGATCGCGCACGAACAGGCGACGAGAGTTTAATGGCAAGGTGGTAGTCGCCGCTACACCCGGCCGTCGTTGTTTTTTCCAAAATTGCACGGGGGAACGCATTTCTTGGCATTATGGCCAAACTTATGGTGATACCAACAGTTAGCGAAAGTTTTGGATCGTGATTTACTACGAGCACGCGACGCACTGTTGCGATGAGGACTGCGACCTCTACGCAACGAAATTTCATCTATCCGCGTATTAATTTTTTTGATTTCCTCAAGCAATCGGTCTTCAATGGAATGAACTGAGGAAACAGAACAAGCACTTACCGGCATAGGTGTCACTTCCATCACTCTGTCAGCGATGTCCGCTGCCTTTTCTAGGCTTAACGGTGTTACTGCTGCGATGATTGACTGTACGGGCGTCGGCAAATGTTGTAGAAAAAGTTCCATCATTAATTCCTCCGGCACGTTGTAAGATTCAGCGCGCCGCCGCATGACGCGTAGCAGTTCGCTAGGTCTGCGATCTCCCAGCTGTTCACCGACGAGAAGTTTCCGGATTTCTTGATGGGATGACTCACCGCTTCTTCTTATCAGCTCCCTTTTCAACACACCGTAAGGGTCGGTCTTGTCAGGGTTGACGATAACGTCCCGTACCACGGTAGCTGCTTCCGGTGGTAAATTAGATGCTATGTAATTGAACTTTGTCTTGCTTTCCGATATAGCTTTCGGAGTGCCTAATTCGAACGTAGCTTCGCACATCAGGAACCATAGTGAAGGATCAGCGAAATTGTAGACCGGTATTTTCACTGCTCCGACTTCTTGCGTCATAGTTGAAGACTGGTGAGCACGTGGTCAGCGAAAATATTGTCTTTCGATATAGGCGAAAATAAATCCAGGCGTCCGTTATTTTATTTGGGCGTATTGCCAGGTCACCATTATTATCAGGTTAGATGCCTGAATTAGATTGATGGAAACAAATTTTAAAACTTAACAAAATAATATTTATTCAATCTCCGAACATCACCTTTCGGTTATAGAGCAGCAAGCGAAGTGTTTGCGAGCATCGAGAAAATTCTCGGGATACAATACTGCCACGCCACCTATCGGTGTCGTGCAACATAAAATGACACTGAATGGTGGTGCCATCTATTATACAGTAAATGAATGAAATGCACTTATAAATTAAATGAAATAAGTTATCACTACAATCTCATTTGAAGGGACGACACAAGCGGAAGATTTTAGTGGCGCACCGCCGGGATTCGATCCGAGCACCCTCAGCACTGAAAACCAACCACAGGGCCGCCACAAGCCCTTTCTTGGAAAAATCACATTCAACTCCGCTACACTGAGGGGCTGGCCTATTCACAGAACCCATCAGCGTCAGCGTTCGGGAGCTTTGCGTTACGTAACTACGTTGTTGTTGTTGCTAATGTCCCATGGTTGGAGGTTCCATTCACCAGGTCCTAATATGCTATTGGGCTGTAAGGGGCGGCTCCTGTTTAGAATTAGCAACACAAAGGTCGGAGTCCGACTTGCCCTGAGATTGTTCACATCGCCTATGGTTGGTATCATGTGGTCGATTAATTGAGTTGTGTGATTGGTTAAAAGTTTTTAACGCTGACGCTACGTAACGATCCGGATTCAGTGTGAACAAGCCGTAAACATGCCCAGCTTTTTCGTCGAGCACAGCTTGCGAGCTCGCCTTGGACGTAAAAACGGGAAGTATTTCTAATAACCTGATTAGCAGTTGAAATGGACAGAGGTAAATCTGGCTGTGGCAACTCTGATCGTCTGTGGCAACTCTGATCTCTGATTCGTGACGATTCCGGTTAATCGGACCACCGGTTAATCCAACCAGCCGCTTACTCGGACCGAAAATCCCGTCTTGTAACATAAGGCATGTTAGTTACCAGCCGAGGGCCCACCCCACGCTGAAGATTGAGTTCTTGAGAGTTTGCGCAATCTGGATAAATTGAGTGGCAAGTAGTGTGTTATTAAGTTGCTTGCAACTTATTTGTGGGCATTAGCTAATTTGTGTTTCATTCCAAATTTAACCTCCGGTACCTCCAAGTGGTGGGACCTGGTTGGTATGTCGAAAGGCAGATCGCTAACGCCGGAGGAGCGTGGGGAAAGAGGGAGATTAACTGTCATAGCTCACGATGGTGACTGAAGCCGAAAAAATGGAAGAGATGAGAGTACTCACAGAAGACTTGGTAAAATTAAAATACCAACACTTGACAGACACTATTGGTACGTCTAAATTGACGGTAGAAGTTAAGCGACAGGTCAACGAGGATATACTGGAACTGGTCAATTTGATCAATGAGCAACAGAAAATCATACAATTTTTGAGAGGACAACTAAGTGTGTTGGAAAAGCAAGAGAAAAAGACCTATGCCGAAGTGGTGATGAAGAAGCCGGCAGCCAAGAGAGGGAGTGCCATAAAGGCTAAGAAAAGAGGGAAATACGAAGTGGAAATTATACCCACAACCTACCATGAGTCAGAGACGACAAAAAAGGAGGTGAAAGAATACATGAAGCCGGAAGAGCTAAGAATTGGCATAAAGACGTTTAAGAAAATTAGTAAAGGAGGAGTGTTGGTGGGAGTGGAAACTAAGAAGGAGATGCAAACATTTTTAGGAGTTTTCCATGATACCATTGAGTTGAGTGCAATCTCTGAAACTAAGAAGACGAGAAAGAAAGATTCATATATTATTATATTTGATGTTGAAGAGGAGTATTAAAAGGAAGAAATGAAGGAAATATTAGAGAAGCAGAATGAGGAGTTGGCTGGTAGCGACATAGAAGTTATGACGAAATTTAAATCGAAGCATGCACACAACCGGGTACTCCGCCTTAAAGGTGAAGTATGCAGTAAAATAGAGAATAAGAGGAGATTAAAGATAGGTTGGGGCCGATATGGATGGAAGGATTATAGAAAACCAGCAGTTTGCTACAACTGCTGGGGCCTGGGATACTTAGCTCGACACTGCAAGTAGATGAGAGTGTGCAAGTTGTGTTCTGAAAGAGAACACGGCGAGAAGCCGTGTAATAGAGAATTAACATGTGAAAACTGTGAAAGACATCAGGAAAGGACTGGTATCGTTTTGGAATTGAATCATCTGCCTACAGACAAGGTCTGTGGTAGGTACAGAGCTGCAGTTGAAAGGATAATTAATGACACGGATTACGGTCCTTTGAGACCTAAGCGTTGAATTTCGGACACTTTTCTTATTCTGTTGGCATTTCTTTTATTGGTTTGTCACTCGCTTTGTTTAGCAACTTGCTAAGTTGTGTCTTTTCTGCCAAGTTGGTAAAGTTTGTATTTTGAGATATCAAGTTGTAATGTCTCTTTTTATGATGTTTTTGTTTGTTGTCTGCACAAGTTGGGCAGAATTTTGTAAACTAGTTTGATTTAATAAAGCAGCCTTCCTCTTGGGGGAGAGGTTGATATATTTGGCGGTATGGTGGTTGCTGGTGAATTGAAATACATTTTAATTATTAGTAATTTGAGTTGAAATAGTTATTGGCTCCTGGATGTCTCGGTTCGTGGGCCGAGAGCGGGCGGAATTAGAAGATATTGTGACTATGACATTGGATGTAGCGAAGTGTCCCTAGGACAGGAGGACGCGGTCTGGACCGAGGATCCGGAACTGTTACACTGGCAAAGAGCGGTTGCCGTCGTGGGGACCGTCATTAGTAGCAGCTTTTGGGCTGATACGCGGAAGCGTAGGGAGCCGTGATGTTTCTTGAATCTTATCGGACCAGTCGGTTATTAGGACCAAAATGATTGCGTCCCGATGTGGTCCGATTAACCGGAATCGACTGTATTTAAATTATACATGGAAACATTTTTAAAAAAATTTAATTTCTCATTTTAAACATGGAGAAATTTTCAAAATGTACATAATTCGATACTACTCGTCGTAGACCAAAATGCGCCTATTCTTCTGATGAACTGCTTCGTAATCGCTTTCGTCACTTGAAGATACGTATTAGAGTTGATTTATTTTTTGTTACCATGTAGACGGTGATAAGTTCTTGCGACGACGGTCGTTTGATCAGCTGCTTGTAAACATCGCGATAGCCAGATATACACGATCGAAGCTCTTTTTCGAATTTCAAATAAATAATTTCAAATATACACTGCTGGCCACCCAAATTGCAACACCAAGAAAGACAAGAGATATCACAACAAAATTTATTTTGTAGATAACATGTTGACCAAGTATCAAATGATTTAATTTATAGACTTCTGTGAAGTGTGGTTCCTGCCAAAATCAGTAGCCAGAGTAGCCACCATTGTTGGAGTTCACCGCTGCCACACGCCTCGGCATTGATTCAAAGAGACTTTGGATGAGTTCTTGGGGGTACAGCAGACCAAGCAGCTTCCACAAGTTGCCAAAGTTGATCTTCTGTGGCAGCTGGGGATGGAATCTGGGTCAATCGTAGAGCAACCATGGACCAAATGTTTTCTATCGGCGAAAGATCCGGAGAGCGAGGCGGCCAGGGAAGCAATTCAATCTGGCGATTGACGAAGAACCGTTGAACAATGCGTACCACGTGTGGTCGCGCATTATCCTGTTGAAATATGGCTCTGGGCAAGCCCTGAAGGTAAGGAAGGACAACTGGCTCCAACACCTCGGAGATGTAGCGCTGGCTGTTTAAAGTACCGGCAATGCGTACTAGAGGTGTGCGAGAGTGATATCCAATACCGCCCCATACCATAATACCCGATGCAGGACCAGTGTGGCGGTGCATAACGCAGCTGTTCAGCATCCTCTCTTCACGGTGTCTAAAGACTCGAATGCGACCATCGTGGTGTTGCAGACAGAAGCGTGACTCGTCAGTAAAGGCAATTTCATTCCATTCTGCCGTCCACATCCTTCTGTCATCGCACCATTGGCGGCGGAGACGTCTGTGGATCTGCGTCAAGGCTAGACAAAGCAATGGATGTCTTGCGGACAGACCACTCTGCTGTAAACGGCGTCGAATGGTACGCGCAGACACTGGATGATGCGTTACAGACTGCATGTGCTGTGCTATGGTTCGTGATGTGACTGAGCGATCCGTCACTGCCATGCGCACAATTTGCCTGTCATCACGTGAAGTGGTGCGCTGAGGTGGATGCGATCGAACACGCCGGTCCGTCGTACCCTCCTGCATCCAACGATCACATATCCGCATTACAGTTGTTTGGTTTCGTCCAACACGACTACCGATTTCCCTGAAAGATAATCCACAATCTCGGTAGGCCACTATCCTTCCTCTGTCGAACTCGGATACTTGATCAAAAGATGATCGCTGTTTTCGACGAGGCATAATTGATCGTTTTTTTGAAAAAAACCACAAGAAAAACACAACTGCCGAACTTGAAATCGTCGAAATCTCCAAGCCTTAAATAGCGCTTTGAAGTGGCGCCACAGGCGCGCGTGATGTGCGTCTGCGCTGAAATTCTAATCATTTGCATATCTCACCTCCGCTAATGCATGCTGTAAATTTCATGTTATTTGCATGTTTCCTTCAGGGTGTTGCATTTACAGTGGCCAGCAGTGTATAATTTCAATTTTTTTTCGATACATATTTATAAATCACATAAAAAAGACGCACAAAACAAATCGCACACACACCAATAAAAAAAATCACATAGAATAAGACCGCATAAAAACGGGTTTGACTGCATAGGTATACAGGGTTTGTATAAAAAGTATTAGAAAAATAAACGTATTTGAAATATTGCTACAATTCTTCAAAAATTTTCAAAACACATCCCTTGCGCGTCGACACATTTTTGCCAGCGGTTTTTCCACGACTCGAAGGCCCCCTGGTAGGCGAATTCCGGAACGTCCTTAAGGGTACTCGTGCAAACTTCTTTGACGGCACTTAGGGTCCCATGGTGGTGTCCGTTGAGGGAGGATTTCACTTTTGGGAATAAGAAACAGTCTGCTGGTGCCAAGTCGGGGTTATAAGGGGGTTGGGGAATCGCCGCGATGTCGTTTATCGTCAGGTGCTCGGTGACCTTGGAGCAGGCGGGGCTGGGTGCACTGGGACGAGTTTAGTGCAGATCTTTCGCATCGCCAAATTTTCAGTGATAATGCTGTGCACTGCCATCTTATCAATGCCAATTTTATTTGTGACCATGCGCACACTTCCCCGACGGTCTGAATTCAGTATTTCACGTTCTCGTTGCACGTTGTCGTCGGTTCTTGAGGTCGACGACTGTCCAGCGCGGGGCTCGTTCTCCACACTCTCTCGGCCATCTTTGAAGAGCTTGTGCCACTTAAAAACTGCAGTTTGTGACATGCATTCATCCTGGAACACTTTGCAAATCATGCCCAACATCTCCGTACCCGATTTCCCCAGTCCAACACAAAATTTGAGGGCGTACCAATGATGTTCAATCGTTCGCTGCATTTTGCGCTTGCATCGAGTCACTCGACAGGGGTTCACTAAAAACACGATCTCGCCTGAACGAACTCTCGCAGGCGACTGTTGCTTGGTGCATCTTGTAGGTCACATCCCCCACCACCGAGCATGCACGGTACGAGCGCGATCCAACGTACAGTCACGTCAGGAAAAAATTGTTCCCGATACTTTTTATACAAACCCTGTACATTTTTACGAATTTTGCGAGTCTATGGTAATCTTGCGAAGCATGAGAGTTATCGCCAAACTGACGATGGATATGATGACTTATTTTGGTCTCCAAATTTAGTGATATGGCACCAAATGGTCGCCAACCTTCTAAACCTTTCTGGAATCTTCTAGTGATATATAGCTCGTTGACCGAGAGAGGGCACTTTGGAAGTCTATAAATATACCTGACATTGGCATTGGAACTCAATGTTCTTTTCTGCTGAGAATTGAATGTATTGAAAGTGCGTTAGGCGTGTATTGTATTGAAGACTGTTATCTTGACTTGTGTTTTTAGAGTTTTCTGCTGTATAGAAGACAGTTGTTACGTGTTTTCTGTTTGAATTTGTGTATGCGCCTGAAAAATTTACAGAATAATAAATTTTATTTGTGTGCACTTTCTGAAGAGATTTTATTCAATCCTGTCGAACCCAGGAAAACGGAACATTTTGGTGTCAGTGGTGTAGGGATTGAATGCCTATTACAAGATCAATGGCTGATCAGACTGTTACAGCTCAAGCTTTGGAAGATAAATTCCAACAGATTATTGCTGCGATGACAGCTATTCAAAACAACATTGCGACAGAGATAAAGAAAGAAGTATCTGCAGGTCAAGAAGAGATGAAATCCATTCAAGAAGAGATAAAGAAAGAAATGTGTGTAGGTCAAGAAGAGATAAAGAAGGAAATATCGGCAGAGATATTTGCAGGTCAAGAAGAGATAAAGAAGGAAATATCGGCAGAGATATTTGCAGGTCAAGAAGAGATAAAGGAGGTAATATCGGCTGGTCGAGAAGAATTAATGTGTGAAATTATAACTACCGTGAATGAAAGAGTGACCAAAAATGGAAGAAAAATTCCAGAATGTCGAACACAAATTTATTATTTTTGAAGCAAATATTGGCGTTATAAAAGAAAATTTAGAAGAAAAACTTGATAAAATTGACAACAATTTTGAAAATATGGAGGACAAATTTGATAAAGTTGAAAACAAATTTGAAACTATGGAGGGAAAATTTACCGACGTTTCAAGAAAAGTACAGATTTTAGAACAGAAATTGTCAAATATTTATGTGACTGAAGATTCTAACTGTACATCTGTCACCTCCCAGGTCACCCATTAAGCTGTCAACTGTAATGAAGCGCCTTCGAATATATGAAAATTTCATAGAAATATTAAGAGGTGAAGTCGATCGAAGGCTTTCATCGTTACATTGATATGATAAAATTGGGAACGCCGGCTGAGCGGGACGATAATTACAGAGCGGAGCGGTCCTGTGTGACATAAGGTAGTGAATAGTCCTGCGGCGGTGGTCAACTTGGGAGGTTGATCGCCAGACAAGATTAAGAGGAGATGTTGCCAGGGTTTGACACTACACGACAATGGACTGTGTTTTCGGATTTACAACGGCGGCATGTAAGAACCAAGGGTGTCGTGGGAGGTTTATGCAAGCATGTTCCCGTGGGGGCGTATGGTGATTAGCAGGGGCGGCCAGTTAAATAAAGTTTGAAGTGAGCAAGCGAATGAGTTTGTTGCAGAATCTTGAATGGATGGGAAGTTTTGAGAAGGAGGGGACACGAAAGAAGAAAGGAGTTTGAAAAGTATAAATTTGGGAGTTTTAAAAAAAAGGGGGGCTCTCAGATCTCTCTCTCGAGTCTCAGACTCAGACTTCTGGCGTGTCGGGTCGAGCTTCGGTTCCCCGTTTATTTCCTGAGATTTTGCGTATTAGAGTAGAGCTGCGGTTCTCCTTGTGTTATTACTGCGTTGAGTCGAACTTGGAGTTCCCCACACATATTTACTGATAAAATAGAAATTCCCCTGCATATAAAATAATAGTGGTGCGAGTGGTGTAGCGGTCACAAGAATTATCAGAGACATAGAATCAAGAGGTGTGTGTGCCCTGCCTATGTACGGAAGGATCCAACGGACCCCAGATAGACGAGTCAGCGGAGCCAACAATCTGCTAAATATCAACGGAACCGAGTGAGTGGCACAATTTATTGTTTAGATCAGTCCCCTTTTTGTTTTGGTTTTTTTAAAAATAAGGTTGATTACGGTCAGAGTAGGAGTAATTTATGTAAGAGTTAGAGTTGAATAATTATTTTGAGTTTTGGTTATTTGTCGTGCGCTCCCTATTTTCCTCGTCAAGTAAATTTTGAATGTTAATATTGGATATAATGATAAACTGATTTTGGTATATGGATAAGTGTGCCTATAAAAGGAATGATTAAAATAATATGTACAAAAAAATGTATAATAATTTGTAAATAAATTAAGTTTAAGTTAAATTTAAATCAACTCTGTTTTATTTGTTCTTCAATATTTTAGTTCACTTGTTCGTCAATTGCTAATTACGTCCTGAACTACGGGTTATTAACAAAATAATTTTAAGACACAACGTACCCAACTACCCCTTTATAAATAAATTAATGTACTACCCAACTAATTCACGCCCGATAAGATAACTTTGGACGAGCAATACGACAGTCAACCTATGATGGAAAATCTTGGCAAGTTTACAAAACTCAATTCTCCATTGTGGCGGACGCCAACGGATGGGACTCTGTAGCAAAAGTATATCAACTGGCTATATCTCTTGCGAGCCGAAGCGGCAGATATTTTGCTGACGATCCCAAAAGAGCAGCGATTAGACTTTGGCGCACTTTCAAGTGCTTTGGAGTTACGCTTTGGCGAGAAGTGTTTGAAGGACTATAGCCGGCTTCAGCTCGAATCTCGCCAACAGAAGCCAAATGAATCGCTACAAGAACTGGCATCAGATGTCGAAAGGCTTTCCCATCTCGCGTGGTCAGACTGCCCTGTGGAAGTACGGGAATATCTTGCTTTAGATTATTTTATCGATGGAGTTCGCGACTTTGAAATACAAGAGGCACTTCGAATGGCGGACGTTAAAGATCTGAAGTCCACCTTAGTCTATGCCATGAAGTTTGAAGCAGCCCAACAAGCTTCACAAAAACCTCGTCAGTCTATTAGGGTTGCGAACGTTACAGAATCTTCCGAACGTACAATGGAGCATTTGATAGAAAGAATAGACGAGTTGTCGAAACAGGTCAGCGCTATAAGATCAGTCAAGCCTGACAGACGACAAGTCATAAAATACTGGAGTTGCGCGGCGATGGCCACACCCGAAGAAACTGCCAAGTGTGCCAGTTTTCAAAATTATCGCTATAAGAACAGTTAAGCCTGACAGAATACAAGTTATAAAATGTTGGAGTTGAGGCGGCGAAGAACACTCCCATGAAACAGGGGATTGCAGACGTCCTGTCACGAAAACCCTGTTCCGGAAGCTGCCATTATTGTTCCAGTGTGGAAAAGAAATTCGATGTTATAAATCTCGTAGTAAGACAAACTACAAAAAGATTAAAAAGATCAAAAAGATCAACTGGAAGATCCTGAACTAAAGCCCATAGCTGTTCACGAAACTACTGGTCGTGACCTCCGTTTCCCATGTGATCTCCGGTTCGGACGCCTTCATCGCCTGAAGAGTACAACAGTGAACTCGAGGCCCGTTTTGATGACGTCCATAACTTCGCCCGTGAGCGAAACAACATTAAGACGGAGAAAATGAAGATCCGGTACGACACGAAGGCAACAAGATATGAATTCAATGAAGGTGACAAGGTATGGTTCTGGAACGCGATTCGACGCAAAGGACTTTCTCCCAAGTTACAGTCGTCGTAGGATGGTCCGTATACAGTCCTAAAAAGACTGAATGGCGTCGTGGTTCGTATTAGAAAATCGTCTAAGCCTAGAATAGTGCATTACGATAGGCTAGCTCTCTACTATGGCCATAGTTAATAGATTAAAGAAATGTACAGACCATGGCTCTAAATTTACAATTTCATATACATCAGACATAACAAAAATACATCATCTAAAATTTTGTCATTTTTAGCAAAGATAGCTAAATCATCAACATATAACAAAATTATGCATTCATCGTTCAACTGAAATAAACAAGGACAATACTCAGAACGGACAAACCCTATGTTTCATACTTTCCGTTATATGATAATACCAATTTCTACCAGATTGTTTCAGCCCATACAAAGATTTACTTAATCTTAAAACATAATCACAAAGATCAATATATTTAGGTTCATTATAACCTTTTGGAAAATCCATATAAATAGTCTCTTTTAAAGGACTATTCAAATAGGCGTTCTTAACATCACAATGCATATCTTTCCATCCACCATTAATTTCCAAAAGAACAAAAAACAATTTTACAAGTGAAAAGTCAACAACAGGTGAAAATGTTGATGAGAAATCTACACCAAACTTCTGCTTATGACCATGTGCGACTAGTCTAGCCTTGAATTTGCTAATACTACCATCAACATTAGTTTTTAACGCGTATACCCATCTAGATGTTATAACCCTGCATTTTTCTGGCTTAGGTAGTATTTCCCAAACATGCCTTTCTTCAATAGCTTTAATTTCGTCCTTCATAACATTTTCCCATTCAGACCTAAATTTCGAATTTTGAGCTTCCTCACAACTTTGTGGAACTTCTACAAAATAAGCTTTTAGTTTTATATTTTCTTTTGCAGAACAACTCAAGTGAAAGTAACATATATATGTAAGGAATGTTACCATTACATGTCATCATAAATATACGTTGTTAAGGGGTAGTGGGAGCTCAGCCAAAAAAAAATTATAATTGCTAAATTCATTATAAGGCTGATTCTAAAACATCGTGATTAAAATATGTGAATTTCTATTACTTCAGAACAGAGTTAAAGATAAGACTGAGAAACCTAACACCAATGATTTTAAAAATTACATCCCTCTCTTATGTACAATTTTTCAAAATTAAGATATCTATACTTTATCATTACATCAAATAAGAAATTGTTGGGGAAATTTTTTCCCCTTAAAAAACTGAGTAAAAATTCAGCAAGTACTAAAATATAGTGTGGATTACATCACTCGCTGTATGTACTATTGTTCACAATTCAGATATCTACACTTAATCATATCAAATAATAAATTGTTGGGAAAATATCTTCACTTTTAAAATGGAGTAAAAATTCAGCAAGTACTGAAATATAGTGTTAATTACAACTATGATATTAATAAAACTTTTTGATATACACAGTTGAGTATTTCAGAAGTAGGAGATAGTACAGTGACAGAAACAAAAGAACGGACTCTAGATAAACCTACATACAACTGTACAAGACTAAACGCTGGATTTGATAGGCCTAAACATATTTTGTAAAAATATCAACGGTTGTAACAAATGTCGCCGCTACAAGGCTTCATCTACTAAGCCCGTCTGCACACGGAGCAACTCAAAAGAAACTGATAACTGACTCAAATCACAAACCAGTCCGTGATGAGTCGTAACCTATGACATTGAATGGAGCCACGCACACGGCACAACTGGTTACAAACCCGTCGGACTGGTTTGTGATTTGAGTCAGTTATCAGTTTCTTTTGAGTTGCTCCGTGTGCAGACGGCCTATGGCTTCATACAAGCTGTTTCAAACTGCGGACAGCCGCTAATGTTTACATCCGGTAGTTGAAGTCGTTGCCATTCGGGACTGGTCTGGGATCGTGCGCGGAGTGGCCGCAATCTGCGATCTATATCCACGGACGGGAATCCAAACCCGGATGACCACAATGTAGCCGCGACGGGTCCCGTCTCGTGCATTGGAGTGTAGAAATATCGTCGATTTTTGTGCCACATACCTACGCGTAATATATATATAGATTAGGCATGACCAAGCAGACCCCAATTATAACATTTTACCTTGTTAAAATTACCAGTAGTCTTTTAATTATTTCGCGATACATTTTGTTTAACAGGTAGTCGTTTAGTTGCATTTACATAAGTTGACGAAATTTGACTCGAACCAGAATTTGAAACGCTGTTTATCTGATTACGAGATCTGGCTTCTTCCGCCAAAAGGGCTTGTGACAATTTAACAGAGAAAAAATCTTTATCGGGAAATTGATATACTTGCTGAACAATCATCTGGAAACGTTCATGCAAATTAGAAGTTATTTTGTATGCCAAATGTTTATCTTCAATTTTGCACTCTAAGTTCTTTAACTGACGTGCAACGTCCTCCAGGAGGGATAAAAGGAAAGGATAAACAGAAATAGTCTGATCGTCTTTCATTATAGCACCATAGAACTCAGCTAGCAACCTACCTACAAAGGCTTCACACGAAGGCTCGAAAACCTGCTCAATTTGTCCTAAGCTCCAACAGGAAATTTCTCGTTCACAATGAGGGATTTCATTCCTGGATCCAAAGCACGATAGATTATGGAAATAGCTTTGTTCCGGCGTCTTGCGAGATCATTTACTTCATTAGCAGTAGCTGTCTCTGGAGGGGGAATTTCTACACCGGACACAATACCATTAAACCACGATCCCGTAGTAACATCTCGATATCCACGTTCCATTCACGATAATTTAACGAACCCTTCAGTTTCAGAAAGTCTGAAATGCTTGCAACAGTGGGGAGACCATCCTCACTAATTTTCAACTTTTTCTAAAAACGCTAATTCAATCAAATATTCAAGTTTCAGAAGCAGTAGCAACGCCTGGGCCCATAACCATGTGAACAAACAAGAGAGGCGTGCACATTGAAATAATAGTCTGGTTAAACCAAAGAAACATTTATTTACATAGACAACATTACACAAGCAGCACAGCACACACATCGTCTGATGAAACATCTTATATACCAAGGAAATTTACATATTGTGAAGTAATTTCAGTTCACAGTCATCATTTAAAAATATAAATTATAGTAAATACATACTATATCCAATACATTTATACTACTATTTATAAGTCTGAAGTTACAAAAAAAAAAAAAAATTTATCACAAAATAAAAATAAACAAAAATAAAACATGTTTATTTAATACTGGAGATTCAAGATTTGGCCAGCATATAAGTACCTGTAATTTACTATGAGTAACTAACTCATAAATAAAATAGTTAACAAAGTAAAAGTGATACATAGTTCATGAAGTCTACAAAAGTCTAAGTGCGAGGAACTTCTGATTATCTGTGCATGGATTACCAATATATTACCAACAACAAAATAATAGACAGACATAAAATACAAATTATCTCTAAGAAGATCAACATGGGGTGTAATTAAAGGAATTTAATAAACTATTTTAAAAAAGATAAAAAAATATCACTTTTTCGTTTCCTATTATTTTAAATAAAATCTATTTAAATCACACGTCTAGCACATTTAAAACCTCTGAATTTAAAAAGCTATACATGGTGTTTTTTCAGATTATTACCTGTGGTAACATTTTTCCTGCCAACCCATGCTTTAAGTAGAACAAATAATGCGAAGTTCAATATATATAAATGTAATACACTTTAAACTGCTAAACAGACAAACACAGCATAATTTTTGTTTGAGAGAACAAATACTTTCATATTAGTTTCACAGGAAAGTAATAAATGCATAACAATAAGTAACAACAAATATTGCTCACTCCTTTCAACAACGTCATATCTCAAAAATCGGCGATTTTTAGTTATGCCTATTTTCAGAATGCCCTAAAAGAGTAGTATATCCCTGCAAGATCTTCAAATCTCGCCGGTCAATATTTAGCCGCTAGAGAGCAGAATTAAAATTTATTTTCAACACATTTTAATGTACTTTTAAACTTTAAAATCACTCTCTTGAAAAATCTTGTTTTCTGAGATATGACGTTGTTGAAAGGAGTGAGTGATTTATACTTATAACTGAAAAACAAATTCTAATTAAAATTAGATCTATAATTTCTGGACAAAAAAAAAAACAAGTATCTTCAGTTTTATAACAACACAGATTCATATGCATTTTAACATCACATTTTCTCTTAACATGATTTTATAATTAGATACAAGTGAAAAAAAAAACAACATATTTCCTGCTTTTTTGGTAAATGAAAATTGATTTTGAGATCCTTAGAAGAAAAGAAAAAAAAAGTTGTATATCAAATTCTAACAGAGGTAAAACTCTCTACTTTATGCATAATATACAAAAATCCAGTAAATCTTTTTATTTAAGAGAACAATCTTTTGTTCTAGAATTTGAATTTCATTTGAACTTTTTAGAATGTATGTATATGGATTATACATTTTCATTAACAACAACAACAAAATAAAAAATTATGAATGCAAAACATGCATGACATTTCAATGCAAAAAAAATTGGGAAAATTTGTCCAATTATTGCAAATATTCTGGTCCTGTTAGGAAGTTAATTTATACTGCTGATCCTACTGAAGGGCTGCACAGGCAGATCAGGAAATTTAACGAAACCAAGAGTTCATTTACTAGCACAAATGCCTTGTATAAACAGGTTTATGGTGCTATAAAAAAAGTAGAGCAAAGATAGGTTATGGCTCTGCCTAATTGGGCTTTAACTATGTCTCAACTTGATATTTTCTTTCCTGGTAGATTGAAAATTGAGTTGAGCTAAAAATACAGATTTGCACACTTTTTTGAACAATCCCTTATTTTGCCAAGAATTTACTACCAACGGATACTTTTCGCCCCATTTTTCTTCCAGCTCAAGTAAGTAATTATCAGCGATTTCTTTACTTGTAGCACGATATATATTTTTTTCAAATCATTCATGAAAACTTTTGCATCTTTGCTGGATACCTTTTTTTTGTGAATTCCTCCACTATGCATAGCTTAGGATGCACGATACATAGCTTACCTTTCTGCATTAGGAAACACACTATTTATAGCTGTAGGAAAGCTTTTGAGACCATCCACACAATCTATCAGAATGTCTTCTACTCCTCTCTCTTTTAGATAATTCAATACCCCCAACCAGAAGTTAGCTCCCTCACTTTCAGCCAAATAAAAACCTAATACTTCTTTTGAAGAAAGAAGATTTCAGAAGTTCCATTTTGATCTATTCCTAATATATTACATATACACTCATGGACAAAAAAATTAGAGGAAAACAAGAAGGAGTCGTCAAAATGAAACGAAATTTTACATACGTAATGACTACTTTGATATAAGTAAATGATAAGAAAATCAAAGAAAAAGCATAATTTATTTCAGAGAAAAAGGCAAAAGAACGGAGGAGTTAATACTCCGTTGGACCCCCTCTAGCGCGAATGCACGATGCGATACGATCGGGCATTGAGTCATACAAGTTCTGTATGATGTCTTCAGACATTTCGTTCCATATTTGCCTCTAGTTCGTTCAAACTCGTGGGATGCTCGTCGTCCCAACTCGTCGTCCCAAATGATCCCAGATATGCTCGATTGGAGACAAATCTGGGGATCGGGCAGGCCAAGGAAGGGTAGTAACAGTGCGGAGACAGTCTTGTGACACCCTTGCCGTATGAGGCCGAGCATTGTCTTGTTGAAAAATGGCTCCTGGGAGCCGTTGCATGAGTGGCAACACATGTGGTTGCAGGATTTCATGAACATACCGCTGGGCTGTCATGGTGCCACGCAACAATACTAGGGGTGACCGTGTATTGTAGGCAATGGCACCCCATACCATCACACCAGCTGTGGGAGCGATGTGTCGCTGTACAGCAAAGGCAGGATTGAAGCGTTCACCACGGGCTCTCCACACACGAACACGATTGTCATCACTGCCGAGATTGAATCTGGATTCGTCGCTAAAGACGACCTGGTTCCATTCCGCTTCAGTCCAGTTTCCTCGTGCGCGGCAAAACTCCAAACGGAGGCGTCGATGGGTGGGCGTCAAGGGCAGCACACGTAATGGGCGCCGCGATACCAACTGTCCTTCAGCCAGGCGCCTTCGTATGGTTCGAGAAGACACAGAGGCCCCTAGTGAAGGTGCTACCTGTGCCTGGATGGCGGCCGATGAAGCAGTTGGCTGTACGCGTGCATTTCTTACGATGTGGCGGTCTTCTCGACGACTGGTCTGTCGAGGGCGTTCTGAGCCTGGTCTTCGTGTACATGACATCTCTCGGGTCCACTGGTCCCAACACCTCCTCACAACACAATTAGAGCGGCCTAATTGACGAGCTACTCGCCTAGCTGACCACCCAGCTTCCATCATCCCGACGATTCTCCCCCTCTCAAACTGCGACAACTGCTTATATTGTCTTCGAACACGGCGTAATGGCAAACCTTTGGCCCTCATACCACTAACATTTCTTTCATGCCCTCTTTTCATTAGGAATCCTTATTTACAACGTCTTTTAGTTCTTGGTTTCAGTTTACGGTAAACATCCATCTTGATCTTGAAACATGGTGTCAAGCGTGCGGGAATTATACGGGAGTTTTTGGAAGTCGGGAAAAATGCGCGAATTATACGGGAATTTAGCATTTTGATCTACAAATGCGGGAATTTTATTCAACCTTTTCCTTATAATATTTTCAAATAAACGAGAATAAAATGCTCTAATACTTGTATGTGCGGCAGAGGGGAAACGTTCCGAAATCCTTTTTCGTTTTTAAATTATTTTTATTTTTTATTATAGCCAGTATATATTGGAAAAAGTTGTTCTACTATTATTTTAAAGTCAAGTTTGTTTCCATTGTTCCAGTCATCCAACTTTCATTTACAACCCTTTTTACCTGGAATTAAAAAATTCAATAGAACTAGTTAATTAAGTTTTCAATGCTTAAAGGAAACTTCAAATTTCACTTGGAAATTATTAATGGGCATTCACATTTTTGTAATTTGAAAATAAATTAATGTTTTTGATAAAAACTGTTTGTTTTTAATTATAAAATTTTTTGTAAAATGCTTGAAAATCCATAAATTAAAAATAAGATAAATTAGTACAACACAAAAAATAAAATAGTTCTGAACAAAGACCTACTTTACAAGATAAAAGAATTAAATGTTGTTATAAGACATTATAGGCTTCGAAGGTCTGGTCAGAGAAATAGCTCTCCCTTATTAATAGACGAATTTCGGCTAATTTTCTACATAGATAGCAAAGGAAAAAAGAGGGGTGGGGTGGGGGTGGATTTTACAAGCCAGTATTGCTAGACACCCTGTTCCGTTACCTACGCTAAAATATTTTTTTTTCTTTTCCGGAGTTTGAATAATAATAAGATAAGTGATATTTAATAATATTTTATTCCCAGAATCAAAAGTCAATCAGTAAATAGGATTAATGAATCTAGTCAAGTGTACTAAGTCAATTTATTGCCTACCTTAATTTGCTTAATTTTTACGTTTTTAAAAGACTGAGTAAAGCCTAAGATATGATATAACGATAGTGTTAATAGTTGATATTTTAGTTGGACGTTCTTTAGTTTGAGAAAAAAAATTATTGAGATTAACCCTTTCAATTTGTGAATTCCTTTATTAGATTCAACTTTCTGTGTTAATAGTTGATACTTCAGTTTGAAGTTATTTAGTTTAAGAAAAAAATTATTGAGATTAGCCTGTTCAATTTGTGATTTTCTGTATATATAACACCTTTTAAAAGATTACAAAATGTGAAATAAAATTATTTAGACAACTCTATTTGTGATTTTCTATGCCTATCCAGTTAGAAACCAACGAGTGGGGTAAAGGTTCGCAAACAGGTGTTTTGGTAAAATTACAAATTTGGTGTCTCAACCTTTCGGAGAAAATTCATTATTTTATAGAAGGTAGAGGAGATACCCAACTACAATACAAGTGACTTTTTGGGACGATGAGATCTAATGGAGGCCCGTAAAAAGCCAAAAACTCAAAACTGCAAACCTTTGCCCCCACCTACCCTATATTATATATATATATATATATATATATATATATATATAATCTTGTGATAGTAGTAGAGATGAGTTTTTTTGTGTAGAAACCCAATTTATCTTTCAGATGAATTACTTTTGCATTTAAGCTATCATTCTCTGTAATCATCGTTTTTATTTCTTCTTTGAGGTTAACTTTTTCTGATTCGCATGCCACAATCTTTTTTTTTCAGCCCTGTTGTCATTTACCCCTCTCATATATTCTATTTCTTTACACTTTTACTCTAGCTTTGTAAACTATCTTGTCTTCGTGAACGGTTACGAAATTTTAATGAAAACCTGAAGTGATAGACGCAACCAACAACCTTGCAGAACGGCGAATTAGACGGTACGCAATTTATCGTGAGAAAAGCCTTTTCACTTGGTCAGAACGCGGATAAAGATTTGTGGAAAGAATGTTGTCGATATTTTTGACTTCACGTCTGAATAGCCGAACTCATTCCAAAAGGTACATTATCTAGTAGCCGTCACTGCTTAATTCTTTATTCATTCTCACAATCCGTGAACTGTTACATATACTTTATCTATTACACTAGTGAAGTATTTCAGCTTTTTATACCCTTCATGTTTGATTTTATGCTCTATATAAGATTTATTATCATTAAGCTTGACGAAAAACATTGGGGTAGCCGTTATACCAAGTTCATTAATTGCCAGTGATTTATCATTTATAATTTTGTTAAACACTTCCTTGTTTTTCTTTTCATCGATGCATTGGTAAAATGCATCTTGCTTTAAGTTGCTTCGTGCAGCAATTTTTTCTAGTACAGTCAAATCTCTTAAATTGTTTAAATTGTAGTAATTCCACGAACCTATCGAGTTAAAAACAGCTCTGTTAAAATTAAGGTAGTCTTTTTCATAGCAATGACTTAACATTGCAGCCTTTAGTGCTCGATAATCTAAAGGAAAATGCCGGAATATATATAGCATTTTACCTTTATCTATACATTTCTTTTTAATTATAGGAAAAACGTCCCTATCAAAAAGAGAGAAAGGATAGCAAGTTAATGAAGCGTATTCTATCATTAAAATTGGTGCTTTGGGATCTCCTAATAATTTATCATCGGGCAAAGGTGATAGTAGTTCTGGTGTTATTTCATCAGTTTTTTTTAAGTATACTGGTTGTTGGATAAGTCTTACTGAACAACTGCATAAGAATTAACACTTATAGAAATTAGTAAAAGCAATAATCTAAAAATCATTATAGCATAAACACTTTATTTACTAAAGAAATTATGCATTTATATAAATGTCAAGAAAACGTTTACTTAGCAAGTCTCTCAACTCTGTCTTTGAATGCGGCAATTATTTTACTTTGTGTATATTTATATACTGAGTTTAATAGAGTAGAAAACGAGCTGAATTTAAACTCAAACTCTATATAAAACTTCACCATATTTTTATTTTCGTCTATAGGAATAAATTTCCATTCATTGTATAAATGTTTAAATATTCCATTTGATGATATTTATCGAACCTTCATTTGTTTCACTTGGAGAAAGAAAGGTTACTTCTGACGTATATCTTCCTTTAATCCTGTGAAAAGCTGCTAGGAGATCCACAACCATTTGATTGTCATTTTTTTAAAATTTATTTTATAAACATGGCTTTGCACCAAGGAATAAAATCAGGATACTTTTCAATATCAATTACAACCTGAAATTTTTCATTAGGCGAACAGATCTGTTCTTTGTATTGATGGAGCCTAAATTTAAACTAACTGAAATGGATCCGTATCTACCATTAGCCTTAGTAGATTCCCGAGACCTAAAGTTAAGGTGGGCATCACGTATCAGTTTTAATAAAATCAACAGAAGCAATTCCCTTGACTAGAAATTATCGCTCGGGAAATTTAACTGAACTCATAATGCATAGAACAGACCCTACTAATAATACATTATTTACACAAGTGTGTCTATAGGTATATTAAAGTTAGCGGTAAAGTTAGCTATTATTTAATCTTTCTTAAAATTTTGCATTAAACTTACTTTAAACTTTGCACTTTAAGTGTCGTAGTTAATAAATATATCTTATGAATGTTACTAAAGTTTTGATCATTGTTTTTATTGTAAATTCTTCAATTGCTTACACTAATTGCACAGATCACAAAATTTTTGTGCGTGCTATGAAGCAAAGAGTGGATTACACATGTATAAAGGGGAAAAAAATCAGGAGTATTCATATAAAAAGCTTTGCGAGGTTATTCAAAGTAATATTAAGCTCAAAGAAATATCTCGATTTGTCATGGGGAAAGTATTGGACTTCGACTACCCAGAAGGAAAACGAAGACTTCTTAAGAGAATATGAAGTATATTTTACATCTTTGTGTGTTAAAATTTTGTCTAAATACATGAATGGCAGTGAAATGATAATGAGTTCAAGAGCAATTGACGGTGAAACTTGCTCAATTGATACGATATTTTCTTACGGTGATGAAGAATTTACAAATATTCATTTTAAAGTTACTAAAAATGACAGTTCTTTCTTGATAAGTATTGCTATTAATCAACGCTCTCAATTTAGTGAGAAGAATGATACGCATGGTATAGCGAGCGTTAAAGATGAATTAATATGCAATAACAATCTATGATATATATGCCTCATTGGCCTAAGCCACTTGGTAATAGGCCGAAGGATTTTTCTCTTGATTGCGTAAAAAGCTTTCTAGTAAACTAGATAACCCTGAGGAAAAAAACGCCGCTCATAATCCATATACCTGGAACTAATGGGAAAGGTTCAACACTAGCATTTATAAGACATATTGCAAGCAGCTGGGTTTAAGGCTCATGCATACACTTCTCCACGTTTAGTGAGTTTTAATGAGAGGATAGTAATAGCAGGCAGCTGTATAGATGATAATGAATTATATAACTTGTTAGAAGAATGCCGTGCTATCTCAGTAGGTAAAAGATAATTTTGCTGAAGGTATCTATATAATTTTTGGCGTTACTCGTAACAGAAATGTGGAAGAATTCTTGGAACACTTAGGCCGTCCGCACACGGAGCAACTCAAAAGAAACTGATAACCGACTCCAATCACAAACCAGTCCGTGATGAGTCGTAACCTATGTAATTGAATGGAGCCACGCACACGGAGCAACTGGTTACAAACCCGTCAGCAACGCGTTTGTAATCAGTCGCAGGCAACTCAACGTGTCGAGTCGCTAGCAACTTCAGTCGCCAGTTTCTCTTGCGTTGTGCGTGTTATTACACAATCTATGTTACAGTCGCTCTTTTGGCAAGCTGCCAAATGACGTACACGAGTTACGTGACTTCTGCCTAGCGATGAAATGAAAATCTAACATTTTTTGTTGTATGGAATATGTGCGCCCATATATACAGTCCATTTTTAAACGATTCATCAAAGACAATCTATTGTGACGATATTTTAAAATAAATTAATTTCTGATAATAATTTAACTAAAAATAATGCCCGGAATAATGATGTTCTTCCTTCCATGACAGGTCGCAAACTATTGATTTGAATCACTTTTGAGTCGGCCCGTGTGCGGAGCCGCATCACTAACGAGTTTGCAACCGGTAAGCAATTTCAGTCGCTAACCAGTTCAGTTTCCTTTGAGTCGCTCCGTGTGCGGACGGCCTTAAAACTATATATCAAACTAGCTGAAAACCCGCACTTCGCTACGGAGTACATTCAAATTAAATACAACGGTTAATGTATGCAATTAATGCCAATATATATATATATATATATATATATATATATATATATATATATATATATATATATATATATATATATATATATATATAATAAATGCGACGATCAATGTATACAATTTATGTAATAAATATATATATATATAAATCGTAAGGGATATTTATTTTTTTGGATAATATCCAATCGTCAGCTTCATTAGAAAGAAAAAAAATATTTTTTTTGTCTATTTAGTTGTTATGCACGTGACGATAAATTTATTTAAAGTACCAGAAAAAGAAACCACGTGATCAGCATTTAATAAATTAAATTCTAAAAATTAATCTTTAAAAATTCACCAAAAATCAGAAAATCGAGGCAAAGGTTCGAAAAAGATTTCATTTTAAAGGAATTTTTATGATCTTTCTCATGATATAAATTTTATAACCCTCTAATTGTTATTTTAAATGCAAACTTAAAAAAAGTTACAAAAACAGCTTAAAAATTTAATTTAAAAAAATCTAAGAATTTTTTCAGAAATCTTTCTTAATGCACCCCTATACCATAAGAAGAATCGCCATGCAAAATTTCAGCCCTTTAGGTCCAGCGGTTTGGTCTGTGCGTCGTATGTCAGTGAGTCAGTCAGTCAGTTACGGAACTGTTTTATATATATATATAGATAGATTATGTGCGGTTTGTGTTGAATCTGAGCCTAATGTAGCAAATACAAATTTGATTAGGGAAAAAGCCAATAACATAGGGATAAAAACAGTTGAATGTGAATCAATTTGCGATGCAATATCAAATCCCATATTGAAAATCTCCGCCCAAAACGCTAAAACCATACTAATCTGTGTCTCGTTATTTCTAGCTAGAGATCTTGCTATGAAGAATAGCCAACTTTAATGATATGTAAACCAGTGTCTGGTCACTAGAATCCATTTTTTTCCCTTCTCTCTGGATTCCAGCGTTACGCACTGAAATGAAAGGGCTACAAAAGTCATCCAAGTAGCCGACATACAACTGTACGAACGTTGCAATTTCCAGGTCAATTTGCGTAGCAGACGGTGTCATCCAAGTAGCTGACACTGTTATCTATAACGCAGGCCCGATTTCGTCATACCGCGATTCATTCACGGTATCTCATAACCCCAACTATGGATTAGAAAAAAGGGAAAAAAGGTTAAAAAGTGGATAAACTCAAAGTTATTTCTCTTAAATGTAGAAGGTTGCCCATGAAGAAAGATATTACAGAACTTTACTCTTGCATCGAGGATTTTTGTCGCACGGTTGATGAAAATTTTGCCAATACGCTGCTGTCAAACGGCAGAAAACCAACTAGAATAGCAGGAATTACCTTCCTAGAAATTCTTACCATAATCCTATCATACCATCAATCCCCATGCAAAAATTTCAAAGTTTTTTACCTACTTTATCTGCCATTTTACAAATCTGAGTTTCCAAAGTTGCCAACATATGAACGGTTTATCGCTCTTAAATCAAGGGTTTTGCGAACAAGCGAAAATGACCAGAGGTAACGTTGACGACAGAAAGCCTGTGTCAACTCTAACCAAAAAACTAACCAGGCTTTTGTTTGGAGATAAGGGCTATATAGAGAAACTCTTCGATAGAGGCCTAAAACTCATGACTAAAGTGAAAAAAAGGTATGAAAAACGCACTAATTTAACTCAAAGAGAAGATTTTACTAAGGAAAAGATCGATTGTTGAGACGGTTTTTGACTAATTGAAAAACAAGTTTGAGATTGAGCATACAAGACACAAATCACCAACGAACTTCCTAAGTCATGTTTTTCTCTCTGATTTCGTATTCCATGCAGTCGAAAAAGACCTATTTCTATGCCTTTCTTTATTGGCTAATCCATAGTTGGGGTGTGCTAAAACTATTGTGGTAAAAGTAATGGGTGGTATAGGTGGAAACACTTCTTTGATGGACCAATGTGGAGTGGACAAAAATAAAGATATCTTTTTGCCAATAAATTGCTTTCTTTATTGTATTAGAAATTGAGACTTTTTTTAAAAAAAGACGATGCACAGCTTCAACTATATATTCCACTTGCGATTATGCTTTTTTTCTAGATGTGCAGCATAGGGAAGGGGAATGTCCTTGCAGGTTACACGTACAACTGGAGCATCAAGGTAGTCAAATCCATGTTCCATGATAACAGCTGAAAGTTCAACTCCTATCCCTGCAAATGGCTATTCTTCTTCTACACTAACTAATCTATTAGTTTTTAACAGAGTTAATAACAGTTTCAGTGTCAAGTAGTCTTAAAGTTCTGAGGTTAATAACTTTAGCTTCTATACCTTCACAAGAGTAGATCTGCTGCGTTTAAAACATCCATTAATTTCAATGAGAAAGTAGTGATAGTTACATCTTTTCCTTCCCGTATAACGGCAGCTTTGCCTATTTCAAGCAGATATTCTTTCAGAGTCAGAAATTTCATGCTCATGCCCATAAGAAATCTCATTTTCTAGGAATATCACTGGATTTGGGTCACGAATTGCAGCTTTAAGCAGACCTCTGCAATCAGAGGCAAAGTAAGGTGCTATTACTTTTAACCCTGTACGTGTGAATACCTTGATGCAAAACATTGAGAATGTTGTGCAGTAACTCTGGCTGCAGGGCCATTTGGTCCACGAAATACTATGGGGCATCCATGTTGTCCGCCCGACATAAAATTTGTTTTTGCTGCAGAATTCACAGATCGATAGCCTGCATAAAAAAGTTAAGTCATAAACTCGACGATTGGATTTAATCCCGCGAATGCTGCTCCAATAGCAAGACCAGCAAATCTATGTTCGGTAGCAGGTGTATCAATTAACCTATTTTCTTCGAACTCTTTCAACAATCCCTTTGTTATTTTATAAGCATCATCATACTCTGCAACTTCTTCACCCATGATGAATAATACATCAGGATCGTTTTGCATTTCTTCTCTAATTGCTATGCATAAAGCTTCTCTTACACTTAAGATTGTCATTTATAAACTTTTATTCCTTCAACTGAAGTAACTACATATATCAAAATTACCAGGAAGCGTACAAATTAAATTTCACGAACATCATGTTGCACCGAACCTTGAATAGCCGCTTTTCTGGGTAAGGTCACTTCTTCCAGTTAAGGGAACGGTTGACCTTTATTTCAGTAAATCTTTTCATTGTAATATTGATTGTGCTATTGTGAAAAATATATATTTCTGAACGTTAATAGTACCAAAAATAGTTTTTTTTCAAGTAAAAATTCATTTATGAAGCTTCTACGAAGTAATTTATAATGGGCAAGTGTAGCAATAAACTTTATATCTGTTTTCTCAAAACAGATTTTTCAAGGTTTTTAGGATTTTTTAAATGCTCCAGGCGATTTAATTTTTGCTCAAAAATCACGAAATTGATAAGGAAGAATTTTGATACTATTTATAAAGAAATTGGGCATGTATTTTACAATTTGATTTCATTGCGGTAGTTAAATTTGATTTATTACTTATTAAAAGGCAAAATTTTAATGAAAATCGGGATGGAATTCAGAAAAAAATCTATCAAAAATTAACTATTCAAGGGATTAAATCATCGATACTCAGATTTGTTTTTTTATACAGTTTAAAGTGATTAAAATGCAAAATTGAGGAAATCTCAAAAATTAAGTCGCAAGGTGCATTTTGAAATTTTGTTTATAAATTTCAAACTTTTTAAAAATCTTAAAATTTTAGTAAGACTGGAAATTTCTTTTAAGGTATTCTATATATGCAAAAGGAAATGTATATATGCACAAAATTTCGTATCTCTATGATAAAAAGTTTTTAAAAAAAATTTAAGTTCCACCGTTCCCTTAAGGGATAGGTTTTGTTGATAATGCATATGTAACACCGCCAGTTATCAGATATCAGCCGGCAGCTATCTTTTTGATCAAGTACAGATAAGCTGGAAGCAACACAAAGTACTACTAACATAGCTGCAAGATTTACAGAAGCAACTTTTAAGAAACACGGTTGTCTTTTTTCTAGGGGAATGTACAAAAAAAAGTGTGTCAAACCGAAAAGAAACGTAATAAATTTATATGAAAATGGAGGTTTGACTTGAGTAAAAAAATAGCAAACAGAACTACCGGTTTGGTAGACTATAAAGAATTGGAAACAAATATCTTATCGTCTATACGAGATTGGAGACCATTAACAGGAAGAGATGGTGCATTAACGCCGTTTATAAAAAAAAAAGTTGCTGGAGGCGAGTCTAGAAGGTGAAATAAAAAACCACTTATTAGCTGAAAGCGAAGAAAATAATCGTAGAAATGGAAGGAATGTAAATACTTTGCGGACAAGTGCAGGTTCATTTGAATTTTAACACTAAGAGATAGAGAAGGAAGTTTTGAACCACAAATAGTCAAAAAAGGCAAACAAACTTGCATCCAGAGCTTGAAACTATGATTTTGAGCACATACGCCAGTGGCATGGGCCATTTTTTCCACTGTCATCAAACTGTTGATTTTGAACATTAAACATATATCCTACCTGTTCTGTTGTCTACTTACTGCTGGTTACACAGATGGCTGCTCTATATTAGTGCTATAATCTTTTTGAAAAAAAAAAGGATTTAAGAAAATGCATGGTTGTCTTATGATTAATTTCTGACCTTTCAATTCTCTTTTCATTTTCTGAGCCTTGTTCTCCTATTTTTACCTTTCTTGATTTACTCAAGCTTTCATAATTTACAGTAATTTCTTCTCCTTCTTTTAAAAACCCAGCATTGATTAAATGTGTTTTGCAAAGTATCAATTCATAACTACCATTATTATCTTTACGTGCAGTTCTGCCCTTAATCTGCGTTTCTTCTTTTATATCAAGTGAAAAGAATGTCTGTATAACATGCACTCCACCATTCTTTTCCACAGCAACACTAGACTTGAAATCAACACCACGACCCATACCTCTTGTTGCCAGTGTTATTGTTTTTGTAATGCCTGCCTCATCAATGTACATCTCTTTAGCCCGCTCTTCCGTATTTTCTGTCAATATGCGTAAGCGATCAAATTTACCACAGATTTTTTCTTGAAATTTACTTAGCTCAACATCTGTATCAAAAAATATCAATACTGACTGTTCTGAGCCAATCTTAGAATTTGCGCGTTTGAAAATTTTGTTAAGCCATTCTTCTTCTGAATCTTGTGATATAAAACCTAGACTCGAATCAAATTTTAAATGAGAGTCGCCAAAAAAAGATGGCATTATAGAATTTTCTTTTATGTTATAAAATTCTTTCACAACTCTTCTCTCATGGTCATTTAGCGTAGTCAAAGTACCGCTCACCCCCAAGATAAGAGGGTATTCCTCAGGCAATTTTGCATAAGATACTCTGCCACAACTGATATTCAAATAACCATAATTTTCATAATCTTTGTTATCAAATTCCTTTTTCTTTAATCTAAAATAATTAAAAATGTTATAGTAATTATGGAAAGTATTAATGGAATACATTCCATTGGATTGTCTACAACTTATGATTCCATCATCATTAATTTTATATTTGTTAATATACCAATGTTTATCATTTCCTTTTGCAACACATATTGCAGTATCAATCATTACTTCAAGATGCTCTTTATAGAGAGACTGATTAGTATATTCTTTTTTAATAATCACGTTATCTTCTTCTTTTAAAAGATAGTATTTTCCAGGTTTAAACAGAAATTTTTTGAGTTCTTTAAAATTTTGATTTCTTTCTGCTATCTTTTTATTAATAAATTCGTCCAACTCTTTCAAAATAGTACTTTTTTCATAACTTTTGCTGGCCATTCCCCATATTTTTTCCTGAATACTAGCCAATCCTGGAATACCTATATTGTTACATGGACCATAAGTATTCCCACAGAACTGATCAGAAAAGAAAACGTCTACTTCGTCTATTAATAAAATAGTATTACTGACATCTCCTTGTTTTATCTGTCCAGCCTGTTCCGCGCTGCGATTTAAAATACGACCTTTAACTAATTCTCTTAAACTTTGCTTCTTGCCGTTTACCTCGGGCTTTGTCACTTCATTTGCCATCTCCTCAAATGTACCATAAGTTATCTTACCACGAATACCAAAATTCTTAAAAAAGCTGTCAAAATCTTGTTGATCTCGAGTTGCTAAGTACTCACTGTAACAAACAGTCCTGACCTTATGACCCGTCAATGCTAATAGTGAAGATAGTAACCCTAGTACAAGCGATTTCCCTTGCCCTGTTAAGACTTGTGCAAGATGCTTATCAACACCTTTAGAGTCTTTATCAACACTTAACAATCGCAAAATGCATAATATTTGAATGCAGTGCGGCTTTAAGCTTTTTCCTGTACTTTCAATATCTTTTGATTCTTGTATGGACCAAACAGCACCTAGCCCAGCAAGAAGTTCTGGTAGAGTTTTTCTCTTGAATTTTGAGTTCCATTCATTAATTTTAATTTGTTTTGACTGCTTTTTCACTTCTTTAGTAATAAATATAATTTTTTCGTCAAAGCTCTCATTTACAGTTTCCTGTATATAAAAATTAAATTTTTCTAAATATCTGCTATAGCAGTTTTTTAGTATCTCCTCTGTGCTATTATTGTTTTCTTTTCTATACAGCTCTAAAGCTTTTCCTATATCAATCTCATCTTGTTTTCTTAAATACCAAAAAGATTTCCCTATAATACCAATTCTTTTTTTAAAATCCGTATAAGAGCTGCTATTCTCTACCACAGAAGTAAACGGCTTTGTACTTTCTTCTTTGAATGTATCGAAAGACACGTAATTAGGTTGTTCTTTGAGATAAAGAAAAGATTTCTTAATTGCCGATAGCAACTCACTTGCCGCACTTAAATTATCGTCATCAGACCATTTTTTTTGTCTCAGTAAATTACTTATAATATTTAATAGGTCTTGGGCGATTTCAATAAGGTAATGGTTAGGGATATTCTCACATTTTTTGATGAAATTTTCAGGATTTGAAACTTTGTACGACTTTTTATCTCTATTGACTAACTCTACTTCAGTTAAGTTATTAGTTTCTTTAATAAACCAGCTGAATTCTACACAATTTAAGTTTTCCAGAAACTCATTAAATGATCTAAAACACTTAATTAATCCTTGCGATTTTGCTTTTTGATCAAGTACAGTACTTGCAATATTAAGTAATGTTTGACGTATTTCTTCCATGTCTTGCTTGAACTTCCCATAAGGAAATTTATCAGGAATTTTTTCTAAAATAGATTGTCTATTCTTCCAATATTCATTATACACATCTATCAAGTCTCTAAAATTATCAGACTGCTTATCTGAAAATGCCTTTTTAATAGATTCTATTTGTTTTATTAAAATAGTTTCTGGAACCCCTTTTGAGAGATAAGGACTTGTTTGTGCTATAAATCTTATAACATTGTGTGTTGCTATTCGAAATGACTCATAGTGATCACCTTCTGTGTTTTTAACAAAATCCATATAGCCTTGTATGAGAGGTTCAAATGACTTTAATTCTTCTTTGGAGAGTAAATTAGCAATTGCGTTGTAAAGAATATGTACCCATACTAAACGCTCCTGAGATACGGATAGCTGCCAAAATTTTTTTTCATCAAATTTTTTCTCGCTAGAATAATAACCTGGCTCAAAATGTTTCATTAGTTTAAAGATAAAGCGATATTGCTGCTCAAGAGAGTGGTTTAGAGGGGAAGTTGGTGACCAATTTATAGTTTTTATCAAGTCCCATTTTCCTTGTTCATTTTTTTTAAGTAGATTATTGACAGAAATATCTGTTTTACTACTAATCTCTAAAATTAACTCTTGAAAGCTCTTACAAAGATAAAAATAAATAGGATGAGTGAGAGGTACAAATATCTTCAGAGAGGTACTTACTTGTATATCTTTCCTTATTTCTTCTATTCTTCTAAATAAAGCATCCCACGCATCACCTACAAGATCCAGAAAAGGCTGTTCTCTCATCAAATCGACGAGATCTGTAAACAACTCCATATCTTTATTACTGATATAAAATATCAACTTCTCATGCATGTCAGATAAATGATCTACCATAACAGATGGGGCCATCACAAAAATAGACCCGAAATATTTGTCATGTAAGGTATCTCTGTGATTATTTATACCTTCTTTACAGATTTGCTGTAATCCTGTCAGTAAATCCATTGTATAAAATTGAGCAACTTCAGAAAATTCTTTCTTTCTTACATCCAGATCTTTTTCTCTATCAAGCAATTGTTGACTACTACTGTTTACCTCGTGTGAAATGTTCTTATTCTTAACTATATCATCTAATATCGATATATTACTAGAGAACTTTCTCCAATCTTCTAATCTTTTAGAAAGCTGAAAAAGATCCTCTCCGTACTCAAGATTATCTGCAGTTTTACCACTTCTATGCTGCAAAAGTTGTTTAAACTGTTCATAAGCTTTATCCCTGTCATTAAATAATTTGTCTTTTACAATTTCAGTGATTTTAAATTTTTTGAGAAAATTTCGTTTTGTATCTATAGAATGTCCGGAAAAATTCAGTTCTTCAAGCTCATAGAAGTGCGCTCTTGCAATAAAATCTTCCTGATCAAAAGTAAATAAATAACCTGGACTTTGCTTCCTGATATAAACTGTTTTATCACTATGTGGATGAGTAAATTGACACGAGTCTAGTTCTATCAACTGTTTGTTCTTCCATCGTCCCTCTATATATCCATTTTTACCAAATGATTTTCTTGTTCCCTTATTTTCATTAAAGCTACTTCGGTCAACTTTTTTAGATTTGCCGTCTTTCCAAGTACGCTGCTTAAAATGCGATACGATAGGAATAGACTCCAGATCAGAATCACTTTCACAAGTTATAGATCTTTCAACCCTACTCAGATTATCACTAGCATCACAGTATTCCTCATCGGAGGAATGAGCTGATGAAGACGGTAAATTCTGACTTGCCTGCTGACCATTAGAATTTTTTATATGCATAATACCTCCTATAAAGAATGACTTTGTTTTATATATATGCTTTATATGTATAAAAAAAAATCACGCAGCCATTTCGAACTTCGGCATGCCAATCGCAGTAAATTTTTTCATTAAGTAACAGTTAATTAGCAACTCTTTTTCACGATTTATCTCCGATTTGCTTTTTAAGCTAAACCCAAATATGTGCTTTAACCTATGGAAAAACACTTCAATATAGGACCTTAAAACATACTTAACTTTCTTCTTCCATTCATTTATACCATCCTCATAGCTCTCATATGATCCAATTCTACTAATATATTAATTAATTTCTGATAAGTAGTCAGCTAAACCAATTTTAGTATCCTTTCTAGGTTGAATAATAGGGATAATATTGTATCTTCCACATTCTTTATGTGCCACTTTCTTCTATGTCATAAGCTGAATCTGCTCGAATAGAACGGACTTTATACTTATCAATGATTTCCTCTGATTTCCACTGAGCTTATCGTCCATACGACCATAGGTACATGTGATTAACTGTGTTACCTAGGGAGCTTATCGTCTATTTTCTACTGGGCTTATCTACGTGGGCGCGCGGCTGGCACGTACATGTGCGTTTGCGGTTTTACACAATAATGCGCTTCAGCTAAAAATGAGAAACCCATCACGTGACCATAAAAAAAGGAGAAGCCTATCACGTGACCTCATAGGCGCAAGAAATGAGTTTCCTGCTTCAGTCATGTAGCAAATATTGACAGTAGCGCTCCAAACGAAACCAAACCTGCTTCAGCCAAGGTCGCTTGAAAAGCATGGAGCTCGTTTCAGAAATTAGTGTGTTTTGTGTTGTTATACTTCGAAGACTAGTTGTTATGTGGATTAATTTTGTTTATTGCGGAAGAGGTAGGCAATTTATTTTTGCAAGCTTAAACTTTCACAAGTATTGAAATGTGTTTATAAACGTAATTAGGTGTATTGTATTGTAAGTGTATAAATATATAAATTAAGTTTATTAATGTGTATATGTTTAATAATATATATATAAGTGCTCTTGACAAATAAGTATTATAAATGAAAATAAGTTTATTGATGTATATTAGTGTATGGTTTTATAAGTGCGCTAGATAATAGCGTTCTAATTCAAGATTACAATTATTTTATCTTTTTTTTTTCTATTCTGTACTCAACCATGATATACTAGTGAAATTTAATACTAGGTATAGACAGAAATCCTGGAAGGTGAAAGAAAGGAATATGAAGCTATGTATTTTAATAATGAACAGGTTGTCAGAGAAAGTCACGAGAAAGCATAAGCGTAGCGTGCTTCTAACTTTTGGGGATATATTAGCCCACATAAGCTCAAAGTCGGCATAACGATGTGTAAAAAGATTAATAAAAGGGGCATCGTTATAGGGATGCATAAGGAGGAGTGGAAGTTTTGTAAGCGTTCACGGATTGTGAGAATGAATAAGCCTACGGCGGCAAAAACAGAAGGGCCGGCCCTAGCGTTTTTGCCGCCGTAGGCAAACCTCAGAAGTGGCCCCCAACCCACCCCCCAAGCTTCAAAAACTATAAAATTAAAAGAAAACAGATTTATAAAAAAAAACATAATAACCAGAAAAATACGGTCTAATCTAATTGAATTAAGACAATAACACACATACAATATTTACAAAAATTTTTTTTAAGTAAAAACACACAAACTTTGGAAACAAAACTAGTACAAACAATACTTTTAAAACAGCAAAGAATAAAGAATACTAGTACAGTATACAAAGTTTAGACCTAAATTAAAATAATCTCTTTCGAACCTTTTTTTTCCTGCAAAATCGCGAATAGCTTCTTTCAGATCTAATTTATTACTCAATTCGTGTTCGAAGGCCAACATTGCTAACCCGAGACGATTTTCAGTAGACATGGTTCTTAAGTAATTTGTCAGGAGATGGCCGAATGGCTAGGGCGCTGGCCTTTCGGTTCAGATCCTGTGGGTTCGAATCCCACTGTTGGCATGGATGTTTGTAGTCGTTCGGAATCGGCTTTAAACTGTAGGTCCCGGTCTAATTATCCCTTGTGTAGCAAAAAGTTGACAGTAGCGTTCCAAGCCAAACCTTTTTGAAGTAATTTTTAATTATTTTTAGTTTAGAAACAGATCTTTCGCCGGTAGCAACAGTTATGGCAGGGTTAGCAAAATTCTTAAAGCAATGCTTAAATTTGGCTCAATGTTAAGGGAGGCAATGAATTTAAGAACGTCAACTGGTCCACCTTTCTTTTTTAAAAGTGAAGTAACTAGGTCTATTTCGTCAGCCAATTCTAAAGCGTTAAGATCGGAGGAATCACCATCTGATAAGACGTTTTCCAGATCTTTACAATGTGCCAGAAATTCATTTTTACACATATCTAAGTTTGTGGACATCGTATAAAAACTCAAGAGTCGTTATGACTATTCAACAGGTTGAATCTCAGCGCTAGTCTGTTGACCCTGTCTGGCACAACTCGCAATTTGATCATTAATGTTGCTGTCGTCTTGATAATCCAAATCCAAATCAGAATTGATAGTAGTGTCTAGATCTCAACAATCGCTTAGTTCTTTGCTTTTGTTGCATTTCTTACTACTTGCATTTCTTAAGAAGCTGCGCAACGCTCCTGATTGCTTTTGAAGCTGGGTTTGCTTCTCCGACCTCTTCTTTTTATATTGATTACCAGATAGTCTTTTTCTTCCGTCAGACATTTTAAAACAAAAAGTTAATTGGATAAGGTTAATCGAACAATCAAAACCGAATATACAGGGTATCTTCTAAAGAATGGTAAAAAAAACCTGAAATGCCTTGGTTTATAAATATAGGGATTTTTAAGAAAATGTTATACGTTTCAGATAAACCACGGAGCAACAACCCAGAAAGTTGTCCTATTTAAAATTTCAAAGTTAATAGCAATGCATACTCTGTGGGACACCCTGTAAAAATAAAAAATCGAATAATAATAAACTTTCCAGAAAACCAGACAACTTCCGCATCTAACTTTTCTTTGTATCTGTTATAGATTTCACGATAGTATAATGGGACGTTATATTGAATGAAACACCCTGTATAAGTTAAGTTACTTTCACAATAGAATTCCTCAACAAAAAAACCAATAAAAATGAAAACTTACTATCAACAAACTTCCTTACACTGAACTTTTTCTTAGGTAATTCTGTTATAGATCCCACGATAGTATAGTTGGGACAAAAAATAACATCACTTTTAAGCTCATTAAAAAAATCTCTCTTTCGATACTTAACTTGATTTGATTAAAGATTTAAAAAAAATAAGTTACGCTTAATAAACAATCCCCCCCCCCTTGTTTTTCAAAGTTTCAATTGCAAATATACCAGATTACTTAACCGATTACAAAGATTTTAGTATTTTTATAAAGTTAATTTAAATACCTTTTAATCACTTGACTCCCTTTCATATTTAAAAATTAAAGTTAATAGTACTTTTGCAAGTTTTCGCGCATGCACAAATTTTTCTTTTTTCTTTTAAAAAGTAGGAATTGCCCAACACTTAAACCATCTTTTGTTTGAAGTTGATATCATCATTGAGGATATACAGTGGCTCCCTAAAGTGTTCTTACACTTACGATTTTCAATGAAATAGGGGTCTATCCATTAAATAAAATGAATATTTCAGAATGGGTATTTAATAAGATCTATAATCTATTCTTAACAAAACTACATGAAATATTTTGAAAACATAGTAAAACTTTATTTTTAAGAAACCAATAATCAAAAAGTAACAAAAACTTTATCTCACAAAAGTCATCGTACACTGAAATATTTTCGGATAAATTCATAATTAAAATTACCGTCATAATTAAAATTATCCTATTTTTTCATCATAGTAGTGGTAAATCAGTTCGGAATATTGCTAAATTACTTAATTTATCCCATTCTACTGTGCAGTATGTGATAAAATCGGATTGAAAACAAAGTAAGAAAAGATCGTCCGGCAAAGTTAACAAAACGTGATCAGAGATTTATAATTAGAAAATTTGTGAAAAATCCACATTTGAGTGCTGTAAAAGCTTCTGCAGAATTTAATGAAACATTTTCTACTTCAATTTCACCTGAAACTGTTCGACAAGTTCTCAAAGCCGCTGGATTACATGGGCGTTCTGCCCGTAGAAATTTTTTTGTGAGAAAACAGAAAGCTTAGGCTTTCCTTCGCACTATCAATAATAAATAAGCCCCAAACGTATTGGAATGATGTCTTATTTGCCGATGAAAGCAAGTTTAACATTTTTGGTTCCGATGGGCGTATAATTGTATGGAGAAGAAAAAATGAGGAACTTAATCCCAAGAATTTAGTAGGAACAGTTAAGCATGGCAGTGGAGGTGTCCTTGTATGGGGGTGCATGTCAGCATCAGGACTAGGTGCATAAAGTGCTATAAATGGGGTGGAGATAACACGAATAATGTAAATAATTCCACACGAAATAATATGTATAAAGAGTGCATAGACTGTCGAACATATTAACAGAAAACCTACCCTAGCGTTGAAAAAGTTTAACTTTGTAATAAAAAGTTGCGCAGTTGCAACAAATCCTCATACTGAAAACGAACAAGTATAACTAAAAGTAAATAATTCAACAAAGCAAGATAATTATTAGCAGGAAGAATGCAGACCAAAAATAAACAGAAATCACGCATTTAGGGCTCAACGCACTATAATGCAAGATTCTGTAGCAGTAAAGAAACTAAAACCATTTAACGAGGCAACCGACTGGTCTCTTCATCAAGAGGCCTAACCAGATCAGTTACCTCAAGGGGGAACTTTCTGAATAGGATGCAGGTCTAACCAAAAGACATCCCAAGGCCCCGAGATCTAACCAAAAGACATCCCAAAGCCCCGAGATCCCCATTGAAACAGATAGTCAAATCAAATGAAAATAAACAGACATCCTGCACTTAAGGCTCAACGCACCATAAATGCAAGTACACATACAATCCTAAAAGAACAACGATATGGGGTGGAGATAACTAACAAAATTAGCTTGCATAGTAATTTTAAAAGTGACCCTAATGCGAAATATAAAGTTGTAGTAGTTGATTTTGGTGTAAAAATCAGTATAGTTTTACGCTTAATATAACTTGGTTGCACAGTTTAATTAATCAGATCAGGTACAATTTTTGCTCAAAAAGTGTTGAGTATGAATCCAGATGGTATAGTGCTTTCAAATGGTCCTGGCGTCTCCGCAAGAAATAGGAGAGGGTGTAGTTTCAGAGATAGACATTATTATAAAATCTAATATACCAATTTTTGGTACATGCATGGGCCATCAATTACTTGCGATTACTTTGGGGTTAAACAATATCAAGATGGATATCGGTCACTGAGGGAGTAACCATCCAGTTTATAATGTAAGTAGTGGAAAAGTTGAGATCACTAGCCAAAATCCTGATTTTGGTGTTGAGATCAGCTTCTCTTCCAAGTAATGTTGAGGTTACTCATGTTTCTCTATTTAATAAGAAACCATCACCACAGCACCCCACGCTTTCGCGTATCGGCAATAATATACTCTAAACCAGTCATCCGACAGTAAACCCGCCGGCCCAACAGGGTCCGCAGGGAAAAATCGGCAAAATTATAACGCCTCTCAATCTGAATCCCGTCGACAATAACAAAAACTACTCCTATTAATGACAATCGCTAGTCAGAAGAAACATTTTTTTCCCTCCTCTTTCTCCTTTCCACCCACAGAAATTCTTAACACATTGTGAAAGGGAAACAATGATAAATTAAATTCTACACAGTAATACAGTAATACAATCTACTATACAAAAAATAGGGAAAAGCTTCTGTGAGCTTAACAAAATAGTTCCCCATGACTATAATCATAGTGCAGTATAAATTTGTAATAGAATTGTAGTGCACAACACTTAGAATTTCAATGACAATTCTAACCATAATTACAACAGGTGCCAATTATCATATAATTAACTAGACCAATAGTACACAATTATATTTCAAAATGTTTCAAACAATAAGTGCCAGAATTGCATCACTACTTCGACGCATTATAATAATTTAAACATTAGTGCCTTTGTGCAGCACCCAAATTATAATACAATAAATATAGGAATACCAGAAACGAGCCCCAGCAAAGCCCGGAGGAAACATTTAAATTATAGAGCAGTTGGTGTAGTAAATTAACCATAATTATATAAATTCTAATTTAAATTATAATTTTTTTGAGGAGGACAAACAAACCTTAGTTATTTTTTTTTCTTTAACCATAACACCATTTATTAGCGACGAATTCCTCCCGACATCGGCTGGGCCCGAACCCGGTACCTCAACCATTGACAAAATGCTAGGGGCCATACCGCTGTGCCAACCACCACGATAACTAAAATTTGTATTTGCACTTATACACATAGTATAATCACATTGCTCAACTAGTTACTATTTCTAAATAAACAACGCAAGTATTCAATAATTAAAACAATTTAATAATTCCCATTGTATTTAATTTTATTTTAGGGCCATACTTAAATTTAATTAATAGTCCCCATATCATATTAATTAGCAGCAGCACAGCTCCTAGACGAAGTATATTGATTGGATACACAAATAGCAATTACATTTGTACTGACTGTATTTTGATATCAATTGTAGCAAATTTCAATATGTGCTCTTCACCCACTAAATCCCGGAATAAGCAGTATTTTGGTAAGTGCTTGCTCCTATTTGTATATTTGTTTTCTTAGTGTTAATTTGCTATGCCTGACTAAGTATGATGTTTAAAGTTTGAATATACCCAGTGACAGCCATTAAGCCTATTACGTTGACAATTTGTCAGCTAAGCCCTTTTAACATTTTATGAAGACTTACAGCGAATGGCGCAATCCCACAGTGTTAACTTTAAATAAAAGCTATTTATTTTCAAATAATAACGCATTTCACATACAAGACTTTTCCCTTCCCTTTTTTTCCTCCCCTTTTCTGGCTCGTCAGACACTGCAAAACAACACGTAATACCCAATTTCCATACGGTAACTACAAATTTGACGAATTCTACATATTTTAATTTGCAAAGTAATTAAAGTAATCAAGAAATTGATTGTATAGAATAATTTTGAGATTATAAACACAACTTTTACATGATTCAAACATATTTAAATCAGGTAGACACCAGGCTACAGCACCAGAGGCCTCCTGTGGAAATAACCAATAGTGAAGTATAAGTATTAAATTGTTTAGTAGTATTTAGATTAAATTAAATAAATATAAATAGCTAATTATATATATATATATATTTATTTTACAAGTACTAGGTGACAAATATGCATTAAATATTAAGAAAACTAAAAACAAACCGTTTCTAGTAGAATAGTTCCACACGACATGAGCTGGGCCCGAACCCGGTACCTCACCCTTAGAATAACAGTGAAGGTCCAAAACTGCGCCAGCAACTTCGAACACAAGAAAAACCATAAGGACTTAAAACCAACATACCAGCAATTGGCACTGTTAATTAGTTAAATTTAGCTAAATATAAACGGTATCCAACAATTAAAGCGAGACAATAAATCCCAAAATTTTTTGTTTTTAGTAAGAAACATAGTTAAATTTTTTTCCCCAAAAATAATGCCAGTTTCATATTATTTTTCAGCAGTTAAGTACCATAACGCACCACAAAATTAGAACTAATTAATTAATTTATTTACTTATTTATTTATATTTTTCCCCTTATTATTATTTTTTTATTTATTATTTTTTTTATTTTATTGTACGGACATAAGTAGTAATGAGAAGTAAGTAGATATTAGATAAAAGTAATATTGAGGTATATACTATTACCATACAAGTAGAATACACATAAGTTATTCATTAATACATAGAATTTGAATCATTAGAATTATATAGTTGAATGTAATAAATCCGACACTTAACAAGAACTGTAAGCAATTTTGCATAAGTATATATCTATATATATATATATATATATTTTTTGTAAATAGATTACAAGCACAAAGCCCAGGCAAAGGAGCGTACAAACCAACTAACTATCAAGACTCTGATAAGTTATACAGTGTATACAGTATAAATAACTTTGCCTAAATAAAAGAGTTAAAACCACCAAGTAATTGTTTCATTATTAAGTTTGTACACACAGGAACACCAAAAGGAAGAAAGAAGAAATAGGAAAGCAAAAAACGCGTAATTCAAACAGGAAAAGAATAATGTTGGTCCAAAAGGTTGGTCTCTACACTATTATCTCTATTTGATAATAGTGTAGAGGAAATAATGATGAATGATTATCCAGTTTTTTCTGTGCATTATCATACAGAAGGAGTGCCAGGTACTCATGATTCGCATTACTTGTTTAGACGTTTTATTGGCAATGTTGTGTTGTATAAGATGAAATCTGCCTGATTTTAATAAGGGTAGGTTTTATTGCTTGATTTTTTAATTTGAGATGTTTAGTATTACATACGATAACAGCTTAAGTTAAGATGCTAAATAGCGCTATCGTAACAAACTTTTGTGGAGGAGTGACCAAGTGGTTAATGGTAACAGACTGTAAATCTGTCCACATTGCGTATGTAGGTTCGAATCCTACCTCCTCCGGGATTGTGTCCTAATCCTAATTGTGTTGTAATCCTAATATTGTGCGGGTATAGCTCAACGGTAGAGCTCTAGCCTTCCAAGCTAGTGACATGGGTTCGATTCTCACTATTCGCTCTTTTTTTTTGTTGTATTTTTATAAAATCAACATATTATTTATTGATGTATTTGTATTTCAGGTTAAAAAGTTTAAATTATGACAAGAGTAGTAGAGGCATTTGGGAAGCCGCATGTAAATGTGGGAACGAGAGAACTTGTGGATCATGGGAAGACAACGTTAACAGCGGCGATAACCAAGCATTATGGGAATTTTGTAGCGTACGACCAGATCCCTTTATTGAATATTGAGCAAGCCATTGAATGTTTAAATTTTTGGGGATGTTGGACAGAAGGTGAGTCTTGGTTATCAAGTACAGTGGAAGAATTAAGTAAACGGTATAGGGAGCTAAGGAAAGACATAAGAGAAAATACTAATTCTTGGTCTTATTCACAGTATTGTGAGCGCTTAGCCTATCACTATTATAACCTTGCATGCTACTGTAATGATGAGCTATTTAATAAATATGGGGTTAATCTAGAAAGCATAAAAGAATATCTAGAAAAATGTTTAGAGAAGATTACTGAAGTTTCTCAAGATGGTTATTCAAATGACATAAAAGAATTAAAGAACGATGCTGAAAAATCTTTAGCAGAAGTAAATGAAATATACACACAGCAGGAAAGTCGGCTAACACAATACAGAGCTTCTAATATGAAAAAGTATATAGAGTTATGTATTGTTTTAGGTCATATCAACCATATTCCTTTGCAACAATGCTCTGGTGAGAAGAATAGACAGCAGATTCAAAATATCCAGCTGTTAAGAGTAATTTACATGCTAGAAGATGCAATTACTGTACCTGAGCATAAAAATACTTTCATTACTGCAGAACAGACTGATTATTTAGGTCAAGTGTATCAGTTGGCTGGCCAATCTGCACTGAGTATGCGATATAAGAGAACTAGTGACAATCTCAAAAAAACTGTAAATGCAACGGAGAAACATAATGATAATAGACAGGAAATAAAAGATATTATCAGTAAAGAAATCGCAGAACACAAAAGTGATTCAGCGCAAGTTAAAAGTTATATAGAAGAAAAGTTTCATAAATCGCTTAGCACTATCGACGATGCTTATATTGAGAAAAAATATATAAAATATTGCGCAAGGTTTTGGCTACAAGAAACAACAAATTTTTTTAAAAAACTGACTGAAAGTAAAAGCCGTACTGTTATTCAAGAAATTTTTAATTCACTAGATGACATACAGGGTCTACGCCAGATTCCTAATCCTTTAAACCAACTTGAGTATTACACCCTTTTAATGGAGCACTATAAATTGGTTAGGAAAGATGAAGAAAAAAATTTCATAAGTCTGTTTAAGAAAGAGTGCTTGGAACAAATAGTTACCTATAGTGATTCTGCTAAAAAAGAGTTAGTGCTTCTAGAAACTTTTGTTAATATTTTAAGTTTCTCTAAAAGTCTCCAATCAATTATTGCTGAACTAGAATTGGAAGATTTTTGTCGTGGTTATTTATCGTTTGAAGAGTTGATCAATAATATTATGAAGCTTGAAGTAGATACTTATGGTAAAAATCTTATAGTTTTGCAAGAAGCAACAGAGGGCTTAAAGGAGGAAGATCTTTTTTTAATAGACAAGTTTAAAGAAGTTATAGGAGCTTATATAAAACCAGTAGGAATACAAAAAAGACGAATAGATGATCGATTGGTTGTTGAAGTGACAGGAAAGAACATTGTTGTCAGTGAAATGTTACGGCAATTAGAAAATACACTTTTAGAAAATCCAAATATAGAGGAAGTACGTTTTGTTGGTGCTGATATTATGCATATTGATACAAACCTTAAAAGTGAAGTTTGGCAGGGAAGGAATGTAGTTATTTTAACTAAAGCAATAAAAGTTCATGATCAAGTAACCTGGGATGTATCTGGAAAAAATAACGATCATATTTTTTCTGATAGTGTGGGTACTGGAGAAGATGGTCATGGTAAGCAAGGAAAAGATGGTTATCCTGGAGAAAGTGGTGGCAATGTCTTGATTCTAGTAGAGAAAATAGAAAATCCGGAGAACTTTGCTATTATTTCAAATGGTGGTAAGGGTAGTAAGGGACAAGATGGTGGAGATGGAAGGGATGGTAAAGATGGAAAAGGCATTACAAAGACAGAATTTAATGAAAAATTTCCTGCGACTGCTAAATATCACATCGTAGATAGAGCAACTAATATATTAGAAACTGTTACTAACATCGAAAAAGATTCACAAGTCATAATATCTGAGTGGTATGAAAGCGAACGGTTAGCATTTCTTGTCAATCGTGATGTGACTTTTAATGAAAAAGTTATTGAAGAGGTTATAAAAGATTCTAAAGAAATAGTACAACATCTATCGCCACCAACTTTTCTGGGAAACATTTTCATAAATGCAATGACGAATCAAGGAAACGAGATTATCTTTTCTTATGAACGTGGAGGTTTGACTACAAATTGCCAAGCTTTTCTGCTTTACAAAGGATCATTAGGGCAACCTGGAGGACATGGTGGAGAATATGGATTAGGTGGTCAAGGTGGATATGCTGGAGAAATAACAGTAAAGAACCCAGAAAGCAGCCAGGAATTCAATATTATAAAAGAAATCAAGCAAGGGAAAGAAGGAGAAAAAGGACAGGGAGGCTTATATGGTGATCATGGATTAAATGGTTGGGATATGGGTTATATGGACTACTCGGTTTTTACAAAAAAATGGCCTGAATTTACTGGTGTAAATGAAAAAAGTAAAGTTCAGTTAAAATACTATAGTGATAATTCACCAAACCGTATACGATGCCCCTATAAAGAACGTAAAGGTGAAGGGGATATATATGCTGAACTGATACCTTCAACGATTGAGCACAAAAAGCAAAAAAAATATGAAGAAAGGAAGAGTACTAGACAGAATAGTAATAGACAACATCACGCACAAGCTGTAAGGAAGAAAAACATTTCTCAAAGCAGCATTTTAGCTAATTATTCTCATCACTGTGGCTCTATAGAAAGAAGTACGTTGCTGAATTTACAATCCAATTTAGAGAGTACTAAACAACGTGCTTTGCAAGCAATTGTTGAAAATCAAGAACAGCAGAAAAAGCAAAATACAGAATTAAGAACTAGGCGTCATTCTACTTACCAGAATAAAAGTAAGCATTGTAGCGATATCTTTACTACAACATCTAGTACCACTTACAGAGAGACCACTGATGTTAAAAGTTTGATTGATAAGCTAGAAAAAGAACCATCGCTTCTAGACAATTGGTTTCAGTTAAAAAAGATAGAACTGAATTTATCTCAGCTTAGTCAGCTATTTTCTGTTTTTGGCGCTTTAGAAGGTAGCTCTACTGACACGAGAGGCTTGCAGAGTAACACAGAGAGTAGCAAGCTACAAAATATCGAAAAGCTTTCACTTGATAAGTATAGACTTGCTACATTGCAGACGATTGCAAAACAATTACCACCTTATCAAGAAGTTACAGATAATGTAGAATTAATGCCTGAAAGTGCAGTAAGATATCTCATTGAAGCCAAAGAAAATGACAATAATGTTTCTCATCCTGTTTTAGGGACTCTGAATCAATATTTTTATGAAAGAAATGAACAGCACCATAACAAAATTTTTAAATTTTGTGAAGAGGAATTGCAGAACAGTAATGAAAATTGTGAAATTCTGAAACGTTCTTTGAAATCATTTATTTTAGAAGTAGGAGAATCAGGAGTACATTCCTGTATTAAAAAGTACTATAATGAGCATAAAGAATTTTTAGAAAAACAAAAACGCAGTTTAAATATATTTTTTGAGGCGTTTGAGAGTGAACTTTCACAGCCAAGCCATGCAGAAGCATTTGGTTTATGGATCGAAAGTATTTGGAGATCAGAAGTATTTGGTTATGGATCGAAAGAAGATAAATCTCTAAGAAGTAAGCTAGAAGAAAAAATACAAAAAGATGATTTTCTGAACGCTCTTTATAATCGCTTTAATAGTCAACTTAAGCAAGAATATGACTGGAATGAGTGTTGTAAAGATCAAGCTGTTCTTAAAGAACATGATAATTATATTCGAGAAAAAGGCCTATTGTCAGAAAGCTATAGGGAATTATTGGCCTGCGTTTTTGGTGTTAATATCAGATTATATGTTGAAGATCAAGATAATAAATTGTTTCTGCGAGGTGATCACAACCCTTCATCTAAGCAAATTATTCACATATTATGTAGAGACAATAAATTCATACAATTAAATGACACGAGAAGCTTGCAGAGTAACACAGAGAGCAGTAAGCTACAAAATATAGAAAAGCTTTTACTTGATAAGTACAGACTTGCTACATTGCAGACGATTGCAAAACAATTACCACCTTATCAAGAAGTTACAGATAATGTAGAATTAATGCCTGAAAGTGCAGTAAGATATCTCATTGAAGCCAAAAAAAATGACAATAATGTTTCTCATCCTGTTTTAGGGACTCTGAATCAATACTTTTATGAGAGAAATGAACAGCATCATTACAAAATTTTTAAATTTTGTGAAGAGGAATTGCAGAACAGTAATGAAAATTGTGAAATCCTGAAACGTTCTTTGAAATCATTTATTTTAGAAGTAGGAGAATCAGGAGTACATTCCTGTATTAAAAAGTACTATAATGAGCATAAAGAATTTTCAGAAAAACAAAAACGCAGTTTAAATATATTTTTTGAGGTGTTTAAGAGTGAGCTATCACAGCCAAGCCATGCAGAAGTATTTGGTTTATGGATCGAAAGTATTAAAGATAAATCTCTAAGAAGTAAGCTAGAGGAAAAAATACAAAAAGATAATTTTCTGAACGCTCTTTATAATCGCTTTAATAATCAACTTAAGCAAGAATATGACTGGAATGAGTGTTGTAAAGATCAAGCTTTTCTTAAAGAACATGATAATTATATTCGAGAAAAAGGTCTATTGTCTAAAAGCTATAGGGAATTATTGGCCTACGTTTTTGGTGTTAATATCAGATTATATGTAGAAGATCAAGATAATAAATTGTTTCTGCGAGGTGATCACAACCCTTCATCTAAGCAAATTATTCACATATTATGTAGAGACAATAAATTTATACAATTAAATATTGATAAAAACTACCTAAAGCTAGAAGAAGAGCACAAAAAGAAAAATGGTCTTTATGCACAGATTTTTGCAGAAATTAAGCCATTGAAACAAAAACAAGAATTTGATGATTACTTAAAGAATAAAGCTTTTTTATCTAATAACAGTCCTTCAGAAGATGAGCAGTCTTTTAATGAAGAGGAAGATATAGAAAAAATTATAGAATACTTTCCTAAAGGGGAAAGGCAAGAGTTAAACAGGCGGTTGAACAAAATTAAATCTCAATATATTGGACGGCAAGGAATTTTGCATAACTTATTAAAGCGCTTTTCTAGTGAAGGAAAGTATGTGTCTTCTCAAGAATTATATTGTTTAATAAACTCAATTCTAAGCTCCGTTATTGAAGATAAAAAAGAGTTGAATATCTTTTGTTGGATAGTTGCAGCTTATCCTCAAAAGAGTTGGATAGATGAATTGATATTACTACAACTCGAAAATTATTTTAAAAAAACATTAACAGAAAAACATGAATGGAGAAAGTATTTATCAAAAATAGAAAATAAGGACATTTTACTGTTATTTCAAATGAAGTTAGATCAACATAAATCAAGCAATCCTATTTCTACTCAATGTATTGCAGATACTCTGCGTTTATTAAGTAATATTCCAAATGAGACAGTAAGTTTAGAAGGACTAGAGTTATCTGAGTGGCCTTATGCTTTAAAAGAAAAATACTGGACATTCAAGCTATCAAAATTAGTAGATTGGCAAAAGGGCGAATTACCAACAGCTTCTTATTATCTTTTATCTATAGAGAATATTTCTGGCGTTCTTTTAGCGAAGAAATTCATAGAGGCTCTAGAAAAGAAAAATCAAGAATTGACATGTGATACGCTTACTAACATTTTATCTAATTTTCATAATGAAAAATGGAACTTAAGTGAAGAAGAGTTAAATACCCTTAACAGTTGTAGCATTGATGAGTGGGCACAGAAAATGCAGCAGAAGTTTACTGCTAATAAAGAAGAACGGAAGATAACGCAATTAGTTGAACTAATTAAAGGTAATGCTAATACTTCGAAAGAAATTTTAAACAAATTGCCAAAAATTAAGAATTATATTGAAAGTATTGATAAGTATATAATCGCTGGAAAACCTATCGGCAGTTTTACAGATGATAACATTAAAAATTGGGTAAAAGAATTCCAAGGCACCATTGGAGAAAGAAAGCGAGATATTAAAGAAACACACAAGGAAATACTTGCTGTAATAGATAGAGCAATAGAGCTAAAAAGAGGATTTAAGCTTCGTGATACTCAAAGATTAACTGTGTTGGCGTTATTGACAAATAATCATAGTACCCTAGCACAAGTGTCTACTGGAGAGGGAAAATCGTTAATTGTAGTAGCAGCATCAATTATGAAAGCACTTTATGGAGAGAAAGTAGATATTATAACTAGCTCTTCTGTATTGGCAAAACGTGATGCTGATGGTAATAGAGATATCTATAATTTGTTTGGTATTAATGTATCGCATAACTGTAGCGAAGCTATTGAAAAAAGAAAGGAAGCATATTCAGGTAATCGGGTGGTATATGGTGATTTATCTAATTTCCAGCGCGATTATTTATTAGATAAATTTTATGGGAAAAATATTTTAGGAGATCGTAATTTTCAAAATGTAATCGTTGATGAAGTAGACAGCATGCTGCTTGATAAAGGTAATAATATGCTGTACTTATCTCACGATCTTGCAGGCTTGGATAAGCTAGAATCTGTTTACATTTATATTTGGCAGTGGATTAATAGGCCAGCTAGAGATCACGAAGAACTTTCTTATGCTTTTGATTCTAAATCAATCAAAGAAGCAGTGATAAATGACTTATATGGCTTAATGAAAAAAGAAGATATTAGAAAACTTGGTTCTGAGTTAGGCGAACAGCAAAAAAATATCATATGGGGACGTTTAATCAAAGCTGAGATATTAGATGGTCAGGGCAAACTGTCAAAAGTGAACATTAATAACAATGAACTTGATAAAATACTTTCACCTGAATTTAATTGTTACAAAGATCGTCTTCATTACCTTTTAAAAGAGTGCATTGAAAGAGAAAAGTTCTTACATGTTCCCAATAATCTCAGACCATTTATTGAACAGCACTTAGAATCTTGGATTAATAGTGCTATAACAGCGTTTTTCATGAAAGCAGGAGGGGATTATGTAGTGGATGTAGATAAAACCGGCTCTAGTCCAGATCGAAATCCTAACATTACAATTCTTGATAGAGATACAGGGACAGATCAAGCGAATTCTCAATGGGATGAAGCACTGCATCAATTTTTACAACTCAAACACGGGTGCAAATTGTCTTTGCAGAGCTTGAAAGCTGTTTTCATTTCCAATGTTTCTTTCTTTAAACTGTACAGTAATTTATGTGGGCTAACAGGTACTTTAGGATCGCAAAGAGAAAGAGATTTACTACAAGAAATACATGGGGTAGACTTTGTCACTGTTCCTACAGCTAAATCTAAACAATTTCACGAGAACAAACCTATTCTTTGTATTGGCAAGGAAGAATGGATCAATAGAATTCGTAATGAGGCAACAAAGCTAACTGAAGAAAAGAAACGATCTGTTTTAATTATATGTGAAACAGTAAATGATGTAGAGATTTTATACAAAGCTTTTGGAGGAAAGAATGCAAAACATGTTTATACTTATACACGAGATTACGAAGAGTTTGATAAAGGGTTTGAAAATGCTCAAGGTGACAAAGAGTTGGGGCAAGGACAGATTATTATTGCAACGAACTTAGCTGGTCGTGGAACTGACATAAAAATTACAAAAGAGTTAAGAAGTAAAGGAGGATTGCATGTTTGTTTAACTTACTTACCTAACAATATTCGAGTTGAAGAGCAAGCATTTGGGCGAGCAGCAAGAAGTGGAGATGAAGGTTCTGGTCAGCTGATCATTATGGACCCAAAAGGAAAAGGATATAGTAACTCAAAAGTATTGGATTTAAAAAAAGAGCGCAATACTGAAGAATTGCATCGTATATCCGACATTAAAGTCTACTATGAAACCCAAATTACTACGGAAGAAAACTGTTTTAAATCATTTAAAGGACAATATGAACAGCTGAAGAAAGACCTTGATGATAAAAAAGCACCTACTGAAGTTAAAGAAATTTTATTGCAGAGTTGCTTGGACAAATGGACTTTCTGGTTAGATGAACACAATAAATATGTAGGATATTTGACAGATGAACAGGATAAAAGAAATCTTCACAACCTGCTGGACAAATTTATCTCACAATTAAAGAATTTAGACTCTGGGTATAGCGAAAAGAGGGTACCTTCGTGTCCCGGGCCTCCAACTCTAATTATTGAATATGATAGCACAAGCTGGTTAGCTTGGGTTGAAGGGAATCCAATTCAAATGATTAAACTTGGAAAGTATCTCTCTCAAAATGAGGAACATAAAAATGCTCATAAAAATGCCATTAAACTGTTTGATGAAGTGATTAAAAAAGAGCTATACTTTTCTGAAGCAGCGCGCTATTACAAGGCATTTGCACTAGTAAAGAAGGTTGATTGGGAACAAAAGCCTTTAAAAGAAGAGGATGAGAAAGTTTTGAAAGAATTTAAGCAAGAATTGCGAGAAGCTGCAAGGCTTTTAGATGAACGTAGTAAATTTGCTATGAATGCAGCAAGCATTATTGGTAAGATTAAGAAGAATAATAACGAAAGCATCATTCAAATCGACGCTTATGAAGAACAGCAAAAGAGCTTGGCTGACCTTTACTATATGTTTTCACGGTCTATAGATGATATTTTTGGCCACACTATTACTCCACAATCTTTTGTTAATGATGATATTAAGGAGCAGTTGGCCGAAAGTCTATATAAGGATCTTCTTGAAAAAGATATTCTAAAAAAGCCGAGAGTAAAAAAGAACATCGCAGAAGAAGAGCTGAAAGTCATCAGTTCTAGTTATGGAGTATCAGTTAAAGAATTAAAAGGTTTTCTTTCCAAGTACAAAGGAAAAGAAATTAATGAAAAAGAGTTTCAAAAATCATTGAAGAAAGACATAAAGCTACCTGACCGAAAAGCATTTTGGAAATTGCTTATTGAAGGAGAAGTCCTAAGTGAAGAAGTTAAGTGTGTTGTAGTTAATAATGAAAAATTGAAAGAAATAGATCCTTCATTGTTGGATCATCTGACTGGAAAAATAAACCAAAATGAGTTAGAAAAGCAAACTCTAGAGCTCAATAATGAACAGATTCTTTTAAACTCAGAATGGGTTACGCAACAAAAAAATAACGGTAATATTTTTAAAAAAGATGACTTTATAAAGATTGTAGGCAAAGACAAATATAAAGTATTGAAAGAGAGAGGAGTACTTTCATTTAACAGTAAAGCGCATATAGACCCAAGTAAAATTGAATCTATGACTTTTCCTTGTTACGATTCTATTACTCTGGAAGATTTTACTAAAGTAAATATCACTAAAAGTGAAGCTGAAAAAATTTTAACAGAACTAGTGAAACAAAATGTCTTTGAAGAGAAAGATAGCTCAGAAAATAGGGCTTATGGATTAAAAATTAAATTTGATGAAATCAATCAAGTTCAGCTTTCTTTCTGTCCAGTTTATGAGAATATCGTAAAAGGACTGTTATCTACATGTTTTACCTATAGAATAGCCCTTCAAAGAATCATAAAACATCTGAAAGAAAAAAACTTTCCCGTTCGTCTGCAATTAATAACCAAACCACATCAAAACCTAATCTCAGAATTATTGGAGCAAAAAGTCATCAGACCTGTTATTGTGACAACTAAAGATGAAGATTTAGAAGAAAAGTTAAAGGGCATATATCGTCGCACAATGACTAAAGATAATTTTAAACCTTTACTTTCTCAAAGTAAACTCATTCCAGAAGAGTGTATAGAAGAGCTTTGTGATTTCTTGGTTGAGAAAGGGTGGATTACCAAGTACGACGTAAGACAGCCTATTTTAGATGAGGGTATTGAAGCTATTGACATGGCAAATATTGAAAATGCTGCCAAATCTGTAGTACAAGATCTTTATTATATTAATAGTCCTAACAAAAGACAAAAACCTTTAAGCTTTTCTCCTAAAGCAAATAAAAAAAATGAATTGATCGAGCTGCAAAGTATTGATAAAACTGTGGAAAAAGTTTTAGACAATCAATTACAACTAACGAAGAAAGATACAATTAAAAATATTGTCAGCATCTTGAAAACATCAAGAAGTTCGTTAAAAGCTTTAAAATTGCCTGATTTTAAGCTAAAACCTTTCACTGAGCATTGTGAATTTGCAAATATAGAAGATGTGCATGTTTTTTCTATCAATGGGTTAGATCAACTTCTACAGTTAGAAGAAAAGAAATGGACACGAGAAATGCTTCTTAACACTGCAATAGTAATTGCTATGGGAGTCAGCCAAATAGCTATAGGTACTGTTATAGAGTTATACTCAGTGGGTATAATGACTCATGTTGGTGCTGCATTTGTTAATGAAGGTGTAAATGACCTCTTTTTTGCTGCTGGTGCTTTAAAGTCAGGTTATTTTAGCTGGGAAGATTATAGACATCATAAGCTTGTGAGCTTAATTTTTACAGCTACTACTGTTGGTATAGGAGCTTACCTTTCAAGAGGTGCTAAGGTATCACGTTTTGGCCATAAACTAGCCGGACCTGATTTTGAAATTGGTATTAAAGTAGCGAAAATGCACGGAACTCAGCTGATTAAAACTGCAGGTTGGAAAGTATTAGGAAAAGAAGTTGCAAAGCGTATCGCATTAAAAACTATAGAAGGGTTAGCGCTTGGCTTAGCTAATGCAGGAGTTGATACACTCGTTGAAAATTACCTTCAAGCATTATGTGAAGGCATAGCCTCTGATATTTTGTCAGATATTGAACGCGAAGTAGAAGAACATAATATCTCTATAAATTTAGAAAAAGCATATAAGGTATTAGGAAGAGAAAAAGCAAAAAAAAATATAGATGACTTAACTAAGAGTGTCTTTACTAGGCAAAGTTACATGGAAGAGTTTTTACATATTGCCAACAAGATAGCTAGTAGTATAACTCAAGGAATTGGGGAAGCTGTTAAGAAAAGAAGCAAAACAAGTAACAAGTTGGAACTACCTATTTATGCTGTTAGTAAGGCAGTGGTTTGGTTAGAACGTTCCGCTCAGATTGCAAATATAACAATGATTACTAATAATTTTTTAAGTAACTTAGATCAGGAAATAAAAGGTAAACTAAATAAGCTGGAGAAAGATGTAGAGCGTGACCCATCAAGTCGAAAACAAGAAGTGGAGAAAGATTATGAGAGCTTTAAAAAAGAAGTAATTGATCAGTGGAAATCATTGCTTCACGAAAAGGCTGGGCGAATTATAGCACAGCATATTGTGAGCCCTGTCCTTAAAGAAGGCGCTAATCATCTGGTTAGATATGTTGGAAAAAAAGTGCAAGAAGCATATCAGTCTTACAAAGAAAGTGGGTATTTTGAGCGCTTTGAAGAATTGAAACAGGAGTATAAGGAAAAGCTACAGGGTGAACAACAATGTGACAATACATCTAAAACAGAAAACCATATTACGAAAAAATATCAGCAAGATTTGCTAAAGTTGATGATTAAAACTAGAAATCCTGACTTGTTCGCTGCTATAGTCCGAGAAAACATTCCAATGGATATGGTATGTGTTAGTGTGTGTCCTCAAGTACTATATCAGGTACTAAAAGAGCAAAGAATTGTAATTTCAGGGATAACCATTATTGTCACAGGAGATGGTGGTATAAGACAAGAATTTTCCTCTTCGTCTGATGGAGCAGAAGGGATAATTATTCCACTTGAGCTCAAAGATAATCATTTTGGATTTTGTGGAAGCAGTACATCAGAAAACAATACAAGTGAATCAAAAAATAATTGCTTATATGAGGCTTTTTTAAAAGCTATACCTGGATTAAGACATATATCACCAGAAGAATTCAGAGCTAAGGTAGCTAATTGTATTGAACGTGATAAAGGAATACGGCACCACATTCAGCAAGGCTGGCACCGACTTCCTATATCTCTTGGTGCGTTTGGTGGTAAGCGTAACATTTCTGTACCTACTAACACACTAAATGTAAAAGCAGAAAATATATCGCCATATCAACATTCTAATTTCAAAGGAGAATGGAAATTTGATAAAAATAAAGACGTAGATTTACGGGAAGATAGGGAGTTAACAAATAAGGAATTCCATCTACAACTTGCTAAAGCCTATGATGAAGCTCTTAATAATATTAACCAAACACTTTCTAGTATTGGCAAAAAACGTATAACTGTCGATCCCTCAAATTTTAAGGCAACAAAGTATGATACAATACTATGTACTAGAGAATTCGGTAAAATTGACACAGCACTATATCCAGTAGAGATGGAAGCTACAGTTGAAGTATGGGTTCCAGATATTAAAGAAAACATGACATATACATTAAGAATTGACTTTGATAACCCTATAATTGAATCAGATTTACAGGGACCACATGGTCCTCATATTGGGTATGATGTTGTTCGCCATAGTAAACAAGCCCCTAAAGGAATTACTGGACATATACTTATAAATCAAGTGGAAAATAAAAGACTTCCTGATCGGGGACGAGGATATAGTATTAAAGATCTTAAAGATCGTAAAATGCATAAGAAACCTAAGATACCTGTAACAAGAGTATTTTCTCCGCCCAATAGGCTCAACACCTATCTAGAAAGAGATGAAACAGGAAACACATCTGAAACTAACAAAAGACCTGAAATTAGAGGTCGTTCATACCCAAACCCAGATTTTTGAGATACAAATTTAAAAAATACTTTCCCTTTTTAAGTTTTTCGATCTCGCTAATAGGTAATTAGCGAGAGTTTGCTTAGAGCTTGATTTTCATTGATATTAAGCTATATCCTGATCAGACTGAAAATTGGAAATATGGCAATAATTCTTTTAGACTCAAACCATTAAACCATATAGCAGCGGGAGAGGTAATAGAGGCCAGCAAGTGTAGTAAAGGAATTAGTGGAAAACGCAATAGATGCTGGAGGTTCAGAAATAGAGATCAAAATAGAAAGTGGTGGGCGTAACCTCATCACTGTGATAGATGATGGAAATGGAATAGAAAAGGAAGATTTGGAACTTGCGTTTATGCGCCATGCCACTTCAAAACTAAGTGATAGTAAATTAATAGAAATCAAGTATCTTGGGTTTAGAGGAGAAGCTCTACCTTCATTTGATTCAGAGCGGAATCTCCGAATATTTTTGAGGTGAAAGAAAGTAGATCATTGTAGATTTTTTTATATTTATAATAAACTTTTGATTCTTTCTCATTATCATATGTTTTATTGATAGTCCGAATGTTTCTCCTTTATTCAGAGTACGAGGGGGAAGTAGCTGAATTGAGCTGATTTTTAAAAACATATTTTTTGATAAATCTTATTGTGGAGGAAACAGAAAACGTGAATGAAATTTGATATTTGATATTTAATTTTCTTCTTTTTTTATTTTAGTAATATCTTTAGTGTGGATTCTTTCCTGACTCCGAAATGTTAAAAAATAGCAAATACTTTCGAAATACTACTACTATAACTTTTGGGCCAGTCCGTGAGAGAAAACTACTGCATCAATATACTTAATTTTGGTCTTAAACGAAAAATTGTAATCTGTAGATTTGTCAAATTTGGTTTTTGTAACCTCAATTTCTATTAGCGATAATTTACAATTGAAAATTGATTTCTGCGCATGCTCAGTGGCATGTTTAAATCTGGCTTTAGAAACTCAGTGTTTCTGCATATGCTCAGTAACGTTTTAATGATAAACACGTTTGTTCCGAGGAGTCTGTCTAGATATCTCTCTGCCATTTTTTTATGATAATTATGTTTGTGAAATATAAGATTAAAACTGGTGGAAATTATTTATTTCGCTCTGTTTAATTAGCGATAATTTACAATTTAAAAAATTGATTTCTGCGCATGCTCAGTGACATTTATAAATCTGGCTTTAGATACTCACTAAGCACGAGGCCGCTTAAACACTTTAATTTGGCTTTGCACATTATTATGATTTTCATCATTTGGCAATGATGTGTTGACTATAATTTGTGTATTAGTACATTTATTTACTATCTAGCCGTCATGTTTTGACGGGTACCAACTAGTCTGTATTGATTATTGGCTAATTTCTGGCTATCTTTATCAACATATTTCATGGTATACATATATCGGAGTTAATTTTTGTTTTTATATAAATAGTTTTGTCAAGTATTTAATTTCGTATTTTTGTTATAATATTGTTTGTATCTTCAAAATAAGCTCCCGATACAAAAAAGAATCTACGAATCGCCCTCCGACAGCTAAGATTATCCGCAACAAGAAAACCAAATAGAGGCGCGAATCTCGCAGCCTGGCGAAAAAGGTAAGTGTTATTGTTATAAATTTTATTCAATACAGCTTGTAATTCTCTTTTCTTGTAATTTTTAAATTTGGAAAATGTTCACAAAAAATAGAAAAAAATAAGCCAATTTCGACAAACTATTTTAAAAATCAATGAATTGTAGATTTTGGGTAAATATTTGCTTTTTAACTACAAACAACGAACTACAAACTCTTGCTAACTTTCAGCACATGTTTTGGGCAAATCTCGTGAGACTTAAACATCAATATGTATCTTTATTTCATTTAAATGAAAACTAACAAAAATTAAAATGTGTTAATTTTTACCCAAATTCGAAATATTTTATAAGAGAATAATTTCAGAAATATAAGCATCATATTTAAACATTCCAAGTTATAAACTTCGTCTCCTTTTCAGAACTAGGAGTTCTTTTTTAAAAATTGTCAGATAAATGCTCGGTATTATACATAATCTAAACATCATAACTTACATGTTAGAATTATTGAGTGATTATCTAATTAGTTATAATTTTCACTGAATAAAAACATTTAACAACTTAATACAGTTTTTTTTCTCTATTAGGCAAGCCGAAAATAACACAATTACACCCGAAGGAAACATTCCCACAGCAGGAGAATCTTTTGTAATTTCTGGAGGGCGTATAATTGACAATCAATATTCCATCTCACAACTGCAAGAATCTAATAAACACAGTCCATTTGGGTGTACCTTGTCCGATATGGAAAGTCTATCGGAGAAAAGGAATGGCTTGATAGGTGGGATAAAAAGGAAATGCAAGATGTGCTCTCATAAAAAAAAAAGTAGTTTCGACTGAGAGTCTCCAAAGCCCAAGTATGAACGCCAATACAGCAGCCATTATTGGTATTAGGAGCATTGGCGGAGGTCTCTCAAATATGGAAGAGCTTTTTTCGGCACTTAATATTCCATCGATGTCGGAAAAGACTTTCATAAGAGAACAAGAAAAACTGTCAGAAGCTTGGGAAAGTACTGCACTAAAAGAAATGGAATCAGCTGCTTCTGAAGAGAGAAATCTGGCATTTCAGCGGGGAGACGTCGACTCTGATGGTATACCGCTTCTAACAGTCGTAGTTGATGGAAGTTGGGCCAAACGCTCTTACAAGACTAACTTTGCATCTTTATCAGGCGTGGTAAGATCCGCTGTTTTTCTAAAATCGTTTTCAAATGTTATAAAATTATTAGTTTTTTAAAACAAGTAGTCAAAAAATTTGGCAAAAAAAAAAACGGATACTGCCCATGAGATTGTGTATGTTATTTCCTATCATAATCTTATATAGAAGTTTATATAAATAAACTACTATATGAAATGTGTGCTAAATATGAAATGCATATTATGAAATTGAAAGTAATGAAATCTGTAATAACGCATATTTAACTTCGAAATGACCAAACTAAAATTGTCATAACTGAAAATATTAAGTTTAACAAACCTTAAGCGCATCAGTAACTAAAACGCCTTCTTTATATTGTGTGATTTATAACAAGGGTGTTCGCTTAATGTATCGAAGATTTCTATCTTTTTGTAGATTTGGTATGAAGCATCCTTGGTCTGACGATTCAGCTTCATCCTGTTATTACAGAGATAAATCATGTTTTTTGTTCTATATTTTGACATATCTGAAAGTTATGCCACCTTTTTTCCTTCTCATTTTAGGCAGTCATAGTTGGATTAGAGAGCAAAAAGGGTTTATTCGTCGGAGTGAGGAATAAATATTGCGTCATATGTGCCAGAGCTACATCAAAGGGTTTGAAACCAGGTGAACACCAGTGTTACAGAAACTGGATGGGGAGCTCGTCAGCTATGGAAGCTGATATCATTGTTGACGGTTTCATGAAAAGCGTAGAAATGCATGGCGTGAAATATGCCAGATTTGTAGGCGACGGCGACAGCAATGTGTACAAAAAAAATTCTAGACTCAATGCCATATAACGATCTGACGGCAGGAAATAATCGAATGTAAAAATCACTTAGTACGAAATATGTGCAACAAATTAAAAGATGTAACAAGAAACAGCAAAATTGGCCACGTTGCACTGAGAAAATTAATCGGAAGCCGGATCTTATGAATAAGAACAGCTGTAACGATGGCCATAAAATACCGTAAAAAAGCAAACAAATCAGAGAACGATAAAATAATGTGCTTGCGACAAGATGTTATGAACTTTCCTTTCATGTTTTCGGAGAACATGAAAATTGTGAACCATATTTCTGTCGCGATAAAAAAAAGACAAACTATATATCTGCACTGAAAACCAGTGGTTTGCTGTGCAGATTGTTAGATGTCATAACCTCACTATCAGATAATGCGAAAAGCTTGATCAAAGACTTAAACAGTAATAAAGTTGAAGAAATCAACAGCATTGTCTCAAAGTTTATAGGGGGAAAGCGGATTAACTGTTTAAAAAGATCGTATCAGGCGAGATGCTGTGCTGCTATGGTTGCTCACAATTCAAAAAGACCAGTTTACAGTCTCCACAAATCTATGTACAACTGTAGTCCGGGAGGAGTCTGTAATGGTGCATATGCATTCATGCAGAGTTCTCTGCATGGAGACCCCCGACTCCTGTCATCACATTAGTCACGGTAAAGCGATGTGAATGAACATGTGTCTTACAGATATTCCCCCATTTAGAACCCACCCCCAAGGTCCCTCGTGTTTCTTGATCTAGTGTCCCTCGCCCCCGCTTGACACCATTTGACCCCGGGATCTTTGATGCTCTGTAGCAGGACCGACAGAGGAGGAGATCCACGCATATACGGAGTACGCAGTGAACATAAATCACTGGCTACCCCAAGGCAGAGCAAAGCACAGCACATGAATGCAAACGTAGCATAAGAGATTTGAGGAGAGAAAAGCCGTCCGGAGAGCACACGATTCTTCACGGGAAAAAAATTGCACTCGCCAACGACTCTTTTCTCCGGTTGATGCAGCTTCGTATGGAAGTAATGCTCAAAAGCCAGATTTATAGCCTGAGATCTTTAAAATTAAAGAAAATCAATTCATAGAAAACTTAACAGTCAGCAAGGAATAAGCCCATCGCATACACATGGAAACGGCCCTTCAAAGCTTGTCCCATCTATAGATGGAAGAAAGGCGTAAACGGCTGACTGCCTCTAATTTTGGATTTGTTTGCAATAAACTGCCACATACAAAGTGCGACAATATTGTTAAAAAGATTTTGTATAGTAATTTTGAATCCAACGGCATGAAATATGGCCCACCAAAAATAAATAAATAAATAAATAAAATAAAATAAAAAAGATCCTGTGGACGAACTGAAAAGAATGAACATCAAAATAAAGCTTAGCGGGCTATTTATCGACGAAAAACTCCCAATTTTAGCTGCAACACCAGACGGACTCGTCGACGATAATAGAACAATAGAAATTAAATGTCCTTCATCTTGTAGTGACCTCACTCGGTATACTAAGAACATGGGGCGGCCGAATTTGTCGTATTAAAAATAAATAGTTTATATAATACCAGTTATAAGTTCCGGTTTTGGGTTCGTGGACCAAGTCTCAGGGCCTGAGGGTCTGAAGTCGGGCGGTTACTATTGTGACGACTGGCATTCAGAATTTTCCGTGTCCCTAACGGCGGGACGGGTTTGTGTTTCGCATTATACATTTATGAAATGTATAATGGAAGGTAGGATGTGTTAACAACTGTGCATGGTGATTTTTAACTTTATATAGAGAAAACGGTTGAATACTCAAAGGGTTCGTAAACTGCCAAAATAAATAAATAAATAACAGAAACAGTGAATGTCTACATTTTACGGCATTGATTGATAGTCAAAAGTTCTGTTGTCACAAGGTCACCACTGAAGAAAAGGATTCTCACTGCCTGAAGTGAAAGAAAGCCTTTCGACCACAGGCGTAGCTACTATACCGTGGTGCAGCTGGAGCGAATTGCTCCAGACGTACGAATCAGGGGGAAAAATTAGAAAGGGCGAAATGAAAATGTGGGAAAACTTTCGTATAAAATAATTTCAATTCGAAAGATTTTCTATAAAATATACAAAAATAAATTAAATATATTTTTTTTTTTGATAAATAAAACTATAAGTGTTTAAATATATTAGTATGCACTAGACATATCGTAATTTTGATTTCAGAAAATATTCACTATAAATTTAACATTTCATATACCTCTAATAAACCTATAAAAATGTATGATGATTGCTAAGAATGCTTAAAAGCACTGCTGTAGGCACTTATACGTAAAAATGCACTTTTATATTTAATTAAAACAAACTACTTCTATACGCGAAGTTATTGAACTACTTTTAATTCACACGTCAGCTTCAAGTAGTTTCTCTGACATTATTACACCATGCCTAATATTTAAACTTTACCGGTGACGACAGCTACAGAAGAACGAAGTTTACCAAATCTAAAATTAATCATATTTAAGAAGCAGCATGTCACAACACCGTCTTATGTCTTTGGCCACTATATAAAATGAAAAAACAATAGCTTGGCAACTTGATCTGGATATACGTATATATATATATATATATATATATATATATATATATATATATATATATATATATATATATATATATATATAAGGCAAAGGTTCGCACGTACATTTGAAAATGACCGGGAAGAGTTTTGGGAAGAATAGGGTATCCAGTGCATTCGTATACTTCCAGTCAGTTGCCTCGTGAAAGCTGTTGGAGTTACGACCTCCTCTTGCAGAGAAAATGAGATAAGCTTATTTACCCAGGGCTCGCAGGCCTGGGTTTTTAAACTCAGATCTGGAATTTTCAATGACCGTATGGGTTTTTTAAGTTTTTTATTCAAAAACTTCTCAAAGTGTTTTTTTCCCTTATACAGAGGCTGTTCGCACATTTTTTAGACGATTTTGGTAAGCGGTAATAAAAAGTCGTTTGCTGCAAAAGAAATAATTGCAATTGTACTATGTTTTTAAAAGTCAAAACTACCGTCTGCGGCTTGAAAGTTTTCTTTTTATTCAAAATGGCGTTTTTAACAAAGCAGTGGTTCGAAGGCTACATTTATGCTCTTTCCGAAGAGAAATATGCATACTCCGTTATCCAAAAACGATGTGAGAGTCATGGTTTTGTGATATCTAAAGCGTCGATAGGTAATATCGTCAACAAGAAAGGAAAAAAACGTCAAATTGGAGCCTCAAGTGGGACAAAAATTCCAAACAAGTATCCAAGGAAAAAACGGACATCTTCGACTATTGCAAAGGTACGTTGTTTAATGTTAAAAGAAAATCCCCCTAGTCAAAGGACAGTTGCAAAATCATTAAAATGCTCGGTGTCCACTGTAAACAAAATGATAAACGTTGATTTAAATCTTAAGAAAGCGAAAAAACGCAATGTGCATCGTCATCTTCCAAATCATATCGCTGAACGCAGGACACGCTGCAGAATTCTATATGAGAAACACTTATCCAAAGAAAAATGGAAAACAACTGTCACAATAGATGAATCATGGGTGTATTTAAATGATTGCAACAAAAAAAGAGCCATTTATTATCATAAAAGGGGAGAAAATAATTTAAGTATATGGTTCAAAGAATCGAAAGAAAGTTTTTCTAAGGGATTCATGATTGTTGCTGGTTTTTCTTATAATGGCAAGTTAAAAATAAAGAGAGTGGGAAAAAATGTCAAGATTAACTCCAAATACTATCAGGAACATATTTTATCGCCAATTTTTCTGAATGAAATACCATCGCTTTACCCACAGTGCCATCAATCTGTGAGACTCCCTCAGGACAAAACTAGCAGTCACACATCAAAATCCACTGTAAATTTCCTAAAAGAAATGGAACAAAAAACTGGTATCAAGGCCATACCCTTCACTGATATCCCTTCTAAATCTTCCGATGTATCACCTATGGATTTTTGTGCTTTCGGACTTTTAAAATCTGCATTATCCAAACGTCGTCCCAAAACCCTTACAGGACTCTGGAAAGCTCTTCAGGAGGAATGGGATAGAATACCTCTTCTGACACTTCAAAAGGCATTATTATCCTGGAAATTGCGGTCTCGAAAGATAGTTCAGAATAAGGGATGTCAAATAGAACATTTAAAACACAAGAATTTTATGTAATTTAGTTTTGTGAATACAATATACATCGTCTAAAAAATGTGTGAACAGCCTCTGTAGTATATGTAATTGTGTAAATTAATGAATGTATAATAATATAAATGAAGATCATATCGTTTGAATCGTGATAATATATCTCTGTTACGAAGCCATCCTAGAATTTTGGTATTTGTTACGCAATATCAAAAATGAATCTAATAATCCAAAATATGAGATCTTATCAATCTATGACCCTTTTGACGATTTTATCTTGCTGTTCTGTGTACATAGTTTTCATAAGTTAGTAGAAAGAAAACACACAAATTCTACTATTAAAAGAAATTTTCTCACAGGTTAATTGCATAACAAATTTACTCATTTTTGAAAATTTTCACCTTTGCAGAAATATTTTAAATTAAGAAATATTAAAATCAAGTACAAGAGAAATAATCCTTATATACTGTATCAAGTAAAGTCCGCGTATACATTTTAAAATTGTTTATAAAACCGTCAGAGCTTTCATAAAAGACTTTATGAGAAACGTATTTTTAACCTTAACTGTTTAAACAAATGTTACAGGAAGAAAACTCAATTTTGTATTTAAATTATTTTTTTTCATTTCTAAATTGTTAACGGGAAAGCTTATCAGTCGATCTACTTGATAAAAACATCTCATCAGAAAAATGAAAATGAAGATTAATAGTGGTAAAATAATTGATAAATAAGGAATTACAAAACTGATAAATTCATTTTCTTTAAAATCAAAACTCTGGTCGCAGAGCTAGAGCGGTAGATTTCTTTCAAATTCCAACTAAGGAGATTGTTGACGTGAAAGGTTGAATGTGAAAGTCTATAAATAGGGGAGAGTGTCTGACCAACACCGACTCGGTCTGACCCCCATCCCTTGATCAGTCGAAGTTTAGGCTAGAGCCATTGACAGCTAACAAAACACCTGTTGAAAGTTTCAAATAACGAAGGAGTTCTCCCCTCTCCTCCTCCTCCCCCCCCCCCCCCCCCCACACACACACAAGCTTCCTGTCCGGAGGAAATTACTCCGCCACACATCAGTCAGAGAAAGACATTAGATTTCATATACGGTGCCACACCTCTCTGATTGGTTGATTTGCTGTCAATCATGTTAACATAATACATGCCTTCCTCTTTGTGCTTCCGCAAATGATGACGTCAACATGTGTAAGGAAACCTTATATGGTTCAGCCACGCCTTTTTTCTCTTCCCGCGCTAAGCCTAGTAGGGGAAAAAAAGCGACGGTCAATTTAGCGAAACCGTCGGGCAGAGCTCACTCAAACAAGGCATTTTAATTGCTTCCTTGCGTTGGGGTCAGGGGCGGCTCCAGTCCAGTTTTTTTTTGTTTGGAGGGGGGGGGGGCAATCTTAGGGTTATATATATATATATATAAGAAATAAACATCGTCTCATTTTAAATTTGAACTCATTTAGTATTAGGTCTACGATTAAATAATTTTAGGCTATGGGAAAAAAATACGCCGGGCTTTTTTTTTTTTTTTTTTTGGGGGGGGGGGGTACCCCCCTCCTCCCTTGGAGCCGCCAATGGTTGGGGTTCAAAAAAAATTATACAGCATTGGGAAAAACTCGCGCTTTGAGATCAACCATTTTTGAACCTGGCTATTACGCTGGCTGTTTCTTTTACATTTTGTAGATAAAAATGTCTCAAAGGTGAACAAATTTTTCAGTATAGGAGATCAAGCTCCTGCTGAGCGAGTTGGAGACACATTGAAGCCTCCAACTCGCTATATAGAGAATATTATAAGAAATTTCTTCTCGAAATTGAGAACCTTTATTTCTAAGGCATTGAGTGTTTGCTTGGATGTCAGATGACAACTCATCATCACCCTCATCAAAGTCAACAAAATTATCCTCACATGCTTCTTCAACTGCTTGAACGTTGTATTTTAAACATATGTTGTGTAACACAACACATGCAATAATAATTTTGCATACTTTATCAGATTGATACTGGAGAATGCCACCTGTTTCATGCAAGAACCTAAACCTTGACTTTAAAACCCCAAAACAACGCTTGATGACATTCCGTGCTCGTTGATGGGTTAGGTTATATCTTTTTTTGTCTATTGAAATGTTCATCAAGATATTGGGTCATCAGCCAGGGTTCAAATGGGTAACCACTATCACCCAACAATTTTTTTTTTTTCTGGGATGCTATTCTTGTTAAAGAGATCTCTCAGGCCACAGTTCTTCCAAATGAAGGCATCATGAGTGCCACCTGGCCATCTTGCCACAACATCCAATATATTCATATTAGAGTCACAAACCTGAAAAATTAAGAGAAACAGTTGATAAGTATTTTCATTAACGATTAAACATATGATAAATACAATGCTAAATAAGGTATAAATATTTTAAAATAATAATAATAATGTTAAATGTGAAGGAAATATTTAATCTCAGATCAAATGGGATGTTAAACATATTTTCACATTAAAATAATAAAAAGATTTTACTTACCATTTGAACATTAACGGAAAATCTGTTCTTTCAGTTTAGGAAGAAAAACCAGTCATGATCCTCTGGCTTTGTTATATGAACATGGGTGCAGTCAATTGCACCCACACAATTTGGAAAACCAGAATTTAATAAAAAAATCGTCTTTGATTTTCAGCCATTCACTGCTTGTTCTTGGGAATGTGACATGGTGTGGTAAAATTTTACAGGCAGCATCAATAAATTTAGTGAGGTACCTTGATACTGTAACCTGAGATATTTGTGCAAAAGAGCTGCTGGAGACAACACTTTGGAAGCTTCCAGTTCAAAGGAACATTAAGCTGATCAGCACCTAAATATACAAAGCACACACACATTTAGTTCTACAGTAATACAAAGATATGCTCATTCATAACAAGATCAATTAGTAAATTATTTGATCATAGACCAATAAAGGAAATATTAAATCAAAAGTTAAGCAGTATTCCTTAAAAAAATAATTGCTTGTTTAAAAAATCTTAACTATCTAATGAACAAAATTATATGATTAATTAAAAAATCAAATTATTAAAATCGCTTTTAAAAGTATGATGTGAGATTTTGGAAAAGGACCAAACCTTTAAAACTTTGTCTATTCCTTTCACAGTTATAGCCTTGACTGTGGCGTAGGTAAAACACATTTAATAACTAATATTATAGGATATAATTAATATATAACGCTCGTTATAATCTCTGTCTTTAAATATATTAGCATTGCTAAAATTCTGTAAGCCTCTACTCAACTTGTTCCAACTAGCGGCGATCCAATATTTAATTGCTTGATTATTACTGAAGATTATTAGAAAAAGTGCGCAATTTTTCTGATAATGGGAGGTAGTGTAGTGTTCCCGCTCCAATCTGCGAGAGGCGAACCACGTGACATCATTTCTTTTTCCCTTCACTTGGGAGATGCGCACCGTCACGTGCCAGTCGAGGATAGGGATGCGACATCGATGTCGATGTTTTAAACATCGATTTATTGAAGCCGATGTTTTTTTAACATCGATGTTTTGTGCTCGATGTTTTACGTTGTCTCGATGTTTTTTTTTAATGAAAAGGTGCCGTAAATAAAAAAATTTACCACGTAGCATAATTTTCACACTCAGTAAATGTAAGTCTGAATTCTGAAAAGGACAAATACAAAAGGGGGAATGATTCCTTAGCAAACAGACAAATGGCAAATAACGACCAATGAACCAATCAGAGCGCTTGGAATGTTCCTGACACTCCAGAACCTGCCACGGGGTTTTATTTTACAAATAGTGTATACACGAGTGCATCCATTTAAGTTTTTGTTTTGTTCTGGGTTTATATAAGTTGACGTTAATATTATTAGTAAGATGCCTCCCAAAAATACCGTTTGGAAATATTTTTACAAAACCACTGACAAATTGGCGAAATGCAATATTTGCCTTAAGTTCCTCAAAATTTCTGGCAATACCACGAATTTATCTGGACATTTGAAGGCAAAACATGGCGGTATTTACAACAAGAATTTTGAGTCATCAATGTAGCCCAAAACAACCAAGTTTTTGTCATTTGTGCCTGCCCAATCAGAGAGTAAAATTAAATCACCCCCTCCCCCCACGACTAACGGAAGTAACATTAATGTTAGAGATTACTAAACCAGTTTTAAAAAATGGATGTTCTAAAACATCGATGTTTAAAAACATCGATGGTTTTTGGGCGATGTTTTATTAGCATCGATGTTTTAATATTGAATATCGATGTTTCAAAACATCGATGTTTTGTTATCGATGTCGCATCACTAGTCGAGGAGAAAAACCTCTCGCGGGCCGGACGCGCTATGCCGAGTGGCGTTCTGAATTGTGTTGTCCTAATAAATATCTTTAAAAAGCCTTCTGATGGAGTCTCTGCTTTGTGTCTAATTTACTAGAGGCACGTCGAATCACAATATCGTCAATTCACCATATCGGGATTATTATAGTAGCATGAGAGTATATTAAAATATTGGATCACGGCAAGCATTAATATTTGATTCTTTAACTTTAAATAACTAGCTATGACTGTAACATTGATTTTTTTTTTTCATTTTATTCTTTTACTTGTTAAAGTGGCTGGTTTATTGGTTTTTTTTGGTTGCTGGTAAATATTCTACATATTTAATTATTAATTTTAGAGTGTTTTATTTTTATTTTTTCATTTAATAATAAATTTTCAATAATGTATCCATACTCTTGTTTAAACTGGGCTGGTAGGGCAAAGTAATCTATCCACAAGCTTATCGCAATTTTCGCAGTTTCCCGCAGCACATTCCCAGAAATACACCGGATAAAGGGATTAGAAAAAGTATCCATTACAAGAAGGCATCTGAAAAACAACCCCTTTTTGATGGCTTTTTCAGGCGGCGGCCAAGGGTTAATCGAACACCTGGATGATGAGGGGTAGGCGCATGGATACATCGGACATCGACAAGCGCCGCGCTTAGTCCCAGAGTTTTAAAAAGAAATCTCGATTTGATGCAAGATCAAAGTTTGAAAAAAAAAATACTATACAGCCTATCATTTTATAATTCAAGTCCCTCAAATTCTGTTGGTCCGGTTTTCCTTTTTAAAATCAAGGAGCGAAGACGCCCTCCTTTCACCCACGTTTAGCCATACAAAGGGGTGGTGAGGTCAACTGGAGGGGAAATAGGAAGGGAAGGTTTTTTTTTCTTCCTCTGACCGGCGACTTTGGAAGGTGGGCATCCCTCAAGCACTACTACCCCGAAGATGCGACTCTGAATCCCGAGATGATGATCTTTCCTTAATGTACCCGGAGATGTCTGAAGAAGGAGAGAAAGACTTGCCTGGCTATGACGAGATCTGCTGGCCCATCCCCTTTTAAATTCTGCTAATGAAGACCGTACCGTCCCCCTTTTTTTTAACTATTCGCTGCAGCTATAATGATTTTTTCCCTATTTTTAAAATTTTTATTTAACTTATTAATAAATTAATTAAAAGTTTTGGTTACCAGCCACTTACGTGAATTTTGTTAAATTATATTATGATATGAATTAATTAATTCTGTTGAAAATTTGAGGAGAGTGCATCCTCAATGAGAAATTATCCGTTAGGCAGTGTATAATAATGGTCAAATATTGTTTAATAAATCACGTTAATTTTTTGTATAAATTTTGGTCATGTCAATTATTGCCTCAGGTTTCTCTTCTTCTTACCTTTTCTTTCAGGTTTCCTTTATAGTAATGTTAAGTCAAGTTAATTTAATTTGCTTTACATGATTCAACCCTCTACAGCAGGGGCATCAGCAAGTGAACCAGATATTTTTATTTTAAAGGGTTATTGCTCCCAGTCACAACGCAATTAAGTAATACATTTGTAAGGTATACATAAGATTCGATTCACAAGAATCGAACTTTTGAGTGAATGAATTAAACAAGCTGCTTGAGATATGCTAATTTCGGCATACGCGCTTGGTATAAATACCAAGCAGCTTGATTAATACAGAGGTTGAAAAAAGGTTGTTAAAGTTGATAGATAAGCGAGAGGAAGCTACGAGGTAAGCAACTCCAGGTGCTATCCTGCGCTAGTGCTTAGGGGGCCCAAAGTTTACGTGGCAGTACTGCTGGTTTCACTCTCTGCTGGTTTGTGATTATTTGCTTATTTCTGTAAAAGCAAATTCTATATGTGCAACGAATTCAATAAACATTGTTTTTCATGTATAAACTGTGTTTGTATCAAATTCATTTAGAGTGCCACTTCAAATTATATACTGGGTAGAAGTGAGCTATACTCTACACATTTCATGCAATTATCCTTTTTTAAACACCTCTAAGAGAGTATGTAATCTTTAAAAATCTTAATTTATTTCTAAAATTTAAAAGTAAAACTTAACATGACTTCATGACATACATACCAGGGCCGGCGCTAGCAGTTTCACCGCCCCGGGCAAAAAGGTAAAATGCCGCCCCTTTATAACAAAAATTAAAAGAGATAACCTACCTAAACCCTACCCACGCTTAGTAGTAAAATAAAACGTGAGCAAAAAAATTGGTATTAAAAATGTTGAAGTTTTGATTTGCCAAAAATACAAATTTCTTGATTTATGATTTTGGAATTAAATTGAAATTAAGGTTGCACAGAAAAAAAGAAAAGACACAAATCTAGTATATAATTATAAAATGCATATATTAAAAAGATAGTAAAACAAGTTATAGAACCACTAAAAATTAAAACCTAATTATTAAAAATACAGTTAAACTTAAAAGTGTTTTTTTCTCACTTTTAATTCTGAGAATTTTTTTGACATCAATTTCTTCAGCTAGCTCATGTTCAATGGCTAATGTTGTCAAGCCATTTAACCGATCGTCAGTAGTTGTAGAGCGTAAAATTTTTTTGTTTAACTTTAATTTGGAGAAACTTCTTTCTCCACTTGCCACACTGATTGGGAGAAGCAAGATTCTTAAAACTATACTGAGATTCGGAACAAAATCCAGCTTTGAAATGAATTTTAAAATCTCGATTGGAATTTCTTTTTTATGTAGTAAGGCCAAAACCGATACTATCTCGTCTGCCAGGTCCAGCGCGTTTATAACTGATGAATTCCCATCAGTTAACACTATTTCTAGATCTTTACAATATTTTAGTAAGTCGTTTTGGAGCTCAAAATTAGCCGGTATGTCAATTTCGTCGGCGAGTTCTCGAGCATCGCAAAGCGTTTCATCAAAGGCCGTGTCCGATCTAGGATCCTTGAAAAAATCTTTACAATTTTTCAAGAGTTCCATAGCAGATGGTAAGTCATAGTCTTTTGTATGCAAGAGCTTGCTTATTGGAATGATGCAGTTTAAGATTTTGTACCAAATTACAATGGAGCATAAGATCTTAAATTGTTTAACACAACTTAATAGTCCAGAAGCCTCAACTCTTATAGAGTCGTCAATCTCCGAATTATTACAAACAGAAAATAAAGCATCGTATATCCCTCCTGATTGATACCTCAGTGGTTTTAATGCATCTATTCGGCTTTCCCAACGAGTATCACTTAGGGTTTCAAAGTTAGTCCCTGAACATACTTTATTAATATGGTCCATCGAAAAGTTGATGAGAAAAAAAAATAGATATATTTTCTGGACCATATTAAAAAAATTGGCTGATTCGAAGGATGCCTTTGCCATGTCATTAACGACCAAATTTAATGAGTGGCTACTACATGGGAGGTAAAATGCTCGTGGATTTAACGCTTTTATTTTAGACTAGCCCGTCTAGCCGGTCGGTTTAGGCACCCGCTCCCTTCAGCAATCATTGTCAGAGAATGGAAACACTAAAAAACAACGAATAAGGGTATTTAAATTTTGTGGTACAAAGACTATGTATGTGTCACACTCGATACAGTGCATACTGTATCACTCGTGGCGCCATCTAGCGGACCTTAGCGCAAATAGAACCAAATATTGCATAAAAAATTGAATCAAATTTTTTCTAGAATAAAATTTAAAATTCGCGCTTCGAGATGCTCATACAAATGAACGATAACATAATAAATGCAACAATTTACTTTAAGAAATAATAACAAATGCGATTGAGTACTGAAATTAGCGATATGAATAATAAAAATAATGCATATTAGCTTTTTAGATCGGTAATTGTTCGAAGAATCGACGGTAATTCTTCAAAATGTCTAAAATTATAAATTTTAGATTATAAAATCTGACTTGAAAGATTATTATTTTCATTTATTATTCTGGACATGACTTGAAACTTCTATATATGACTTGAAACTTTTTTGATTTTATTTATTTTTATCTTTTCGCTCGCTGTTTGCTTGTTACGCCTAACGTGGCGGTCATTTCCAGAGGGGTGATTTTCGGAAATGTAACAGCTTCCATTTACTGTTGTCACCCTTCAAAATTGTTAGTTTTTTATTAATTAAAAATGAATGGTAATAAAATTTAAAATTCGGGCTTCGAGGTGCACGTACTCATCGGCCGCACTACCTGTGTGACGAATTTCATGGCTGTAAGTGACATAGATTCGTCTCGAGGCAGCACACACATAAACACTTCCTTTTATTAATATAGATTGTACTCCCGATTTATCGCTTCTCGTGTTGACCCCATTATCGTAAGCCTGTCCCCTCATATCCTGCAAATTCAATCCCAATGTTTCAAGTCTTTTAAGTACACTCATGGACAAAAAAATTAGCGCACCAAGAAATAATTGAGGGATTGTAACGAAACTTGCAATGAAGGTACATGTCGGGGAGATATGCAAATGATTAGAAATGCAGCGTGATTGCGCATTACGTATAGCCGGTAGAAGGCGTTGAACATCGTACTCTGTGGAGTATAAAACAGGTAACCAAAGCTTGTTTGAGTGTGCTGAATCATTTACAAAGGAAGAGCTGAGATAGACATGCCATTACGCCGTGTTCGAAGACAATATAAGCATTTGTCGCAGTTTGAGAGGGGGAGAATCGTCGGGATGATGGAAGCTGGGTGGTCAGCTAGGCGAGTAGCTTGTCAATTAGGCCGCTCTGATTGTGTTGTGAGGAGGTGTTGGGACCAGTGGACCCGAGAGATGTCATGTACACGAAGACCAGGCTCAGGACGCCCTCGACAGACCAGTCGTCGAGAAGACCGCCACGTCGTAAGAAATGCACGCGTACAGCCAACTGCTTCATCGGCCGCCATCCAGGCCCAGGTAGCACCTTCACTAGGGGCCTCTGTGTCTTCTCGAACCATACGAAGGCGCCTGGCTGAAGGACAGTTGGTATCGCGGCGCCCATTACGTGTGCTGCCCTTGACGCCCACCCATCAACGCCTCCGTTTGTAGTTTTGCCGCGCACGAGGAAACTGGACTGCAGTGGAGTGGAACCAGGTCGTCTTTAGCGACGAATCCAGATTCAATCTCGGCAGTGATGACAATCGTGTTCGTGTGTGGAGAGCCCGTGGTGAACGCTTCAATCCTGCCTTTGCTGTACAGCGACACATCGCTCCCACAGCTGGTGTGATGGTATGGGGTGCCATTGCCTACAATACACGGTCACCCCTAGTATTGTTCCGTGGCACCATGACAGCCCAGCGGTATGTTCATGAAATCCTGCAACCACATGTGTAGCCACTCATGCAACGGCTCCCAGGAACCATTTTTCAACAAGACAATGCTCGGCCTCATACGGCAAGGGTGTCACAAGACTGTCTCCGCACTGTTACTACCCTTCCTTGGCCTGCCCGATCCCCAGATTTGTCTCCAATCGAGCATATCTGGGATCATTTAGGACGACGAGTTGGGCATCCCACGAGTTTGAACGAACTAGAGGCAGGGTTACAGCAAATATGGAACGAAATGTCTTAAGACATCATACAGAACTTGTATGACTCAATGCCCGATCGTATCGCATCGTGCATTCGCGCTAGAGGGGGTCCAACGGAGTATTAACTCCTCCGTTCTTTTGCCTTTTTCTCTGAAATAAATTATCCTTTTTCTTTGATTTTCTTATCATTTACTTATATCAAAGTAGTCATTACGTATGTAAAATTTCGTTTCATTTTGACGACTCCTTGGTGCGCTAATTTTTTTGTCCATGAGTGTATTAGAGTTCAGAGTCGATCTTTCAACCGGTAGAAAGCCTAAAAAGCTTTCATTAATTTTAATGGAAACCTTATTGGGATTGGATTTCTCAATGGATACATACCTTACTAAGACTGTCAATTGCTCGATCTTGCTGACATCAGGAGTACAATCTAGAATTATTGAATAATATTTAGCTTTTTTAATCTCGCTAATAATGTGAGATGTTATATTTTCACTTAAAAGAGTAATTATTTCATTTTGAATATCTTTTCCGTGATAGGACTTTAACTTCCTCTTTTTTGAGCACTCTGCGAATATGCTCTTCCATTACTGGATCAAACTGAGCAAGTAATTGAATAATTTGTAAAAAAATACCATTGCCGAAATCGTAAAGTTTGTCACTTGTACCTCGGAGGGCTAAACAATTTTGAGCAAGCATTTTTATTATTACCATGTTTTTTTTAAACTTGCTTTCTTGTTTGTTTGTGTGTGCGTTTGTCCTGTACAAATCTTGCAATCGATTTTTAACTAACTTCCCGACTAGCTAGACATTTGAAACTTTTAGAATAGCTCAGAACACGATGAGAATGCATTTTTTAAAATACTTTTAGCCATCTTTAAGCAGAATTAAATTAATTTTCAGTTAATTTTGGCCGGAATGGGAACGAAAAGTTAAATGCAAGGTAACTTCCAACTAACTTCATTTTCTTTCAAGTTGATGGGATGATTCATCAAAAAAAATTTTTTAAAGTATTTATTAATACATAGAATTGTCAAGTTTATATAATTCAACAGAAATTTTAAAAACATGGTATATAAAAAGTTCTTTTTATCTTGTAGTTATTATTGTTGAAACAATTCGTAGAAGCACTTCGTACCAATAATTTATCTCTGCGGTAATGAGTCTTTGTGAGTGATCGCCTTGGAATAATTCTCCGCCGTTGCAGGAAAACTCTCCACCACTCGAGCTGCTCTTGATTTCGGAACAACAGCTTGCAGGAGGTACTGGAATTTATCTTCATTAGGGATACCTATATCATCGTGGATTTTACTAAACTGACTCCAGAAGGTTAAATATTCCTTGACATCCCCATTAAACTTCTTCAGCTCTATCTTTGGTAGCTTGAATTTTCTCTTTTCAAAGCATTCTTTCGTTTTCGGTTCTTTCAAAGGTAGCTGTTCAATTTGCGAACATAGTTCGGAAAACTTATCTCTATATTCTTCGGCAGACAGAAAATCTTTTTCGTATATATTCTCAGCGTCTTTTCCTTTCGAAATGAGGTCCGTACTACCTCTTTGGCACGTTTCTGAGCGCGTAAATTTATCGCCAATTTGCGATTTCAAAACGAAATGTTGCTTGACATCCGGATTTTCCCTTGAAAGCTCATCCTCAATTTTGTTCACACAGACAGTAAACGACGTGCGAAACGCTTTTCTTTGTGTTTTTAGCTGTGTCACACACATTTCAGGCTCAAATTAATCAACTAGCTGCCGAAATGACTCCACGTTGGGCGCCAGAATTTATGTAGCGTCACGCTCTGTAACGGAACAACATAAAATATTGATGCAGGGCTGTCATCTACCCGATATCGGATTTCGACAGATTAATTAAATCTACTGAATAAAACACAGGATATTGCACATAACGAACATTTAATGAAGCACACAGCTACATTGACAAAAGTTACAAGATCAAAAGACTCAAAGGTAAGAAGATCAACATCTGACGGCAGTTCGCGCTGCTCCTGATTGGCTGATGAGGTGTGCCATTCGCAACACGTTTATAGTAAACAGATGTATATCAAAACACCTGACTGGCGTTTCACCAAATTTGTAAAAATTGCTAATAAATACTTTTTTTTAAATTTGCTTTATTGTTAATGATCCTATTGTAAAAATTGTTAATAGAATTGCATTTTTTAACGTAGGACCGTTCCTCAATAACGGTCCCTCGGAGAGAAAAAAATTGTCTTGCGTCGCGAATTATAATTTTGGCACCGCGCCAAACCCCGTAGCAGTAAACAGTTAAACAGAGAAGTACCAAAATGCGTCAAAAAAAAAAAAGGTAAGCAACGATAAGTAATCCTACGTTAATAACCCGCGGTAGTTTCGTTAGGGGAGATTACCTGAATATTTTTTCATTTGCTTTTATTTATTTTATTGTAAAAAATGCATATAAAATTATATTTAAAATTTTTGATTGGTTTTCATTTACATCCATAATGTTTTTAACGTACTATTTTAATAAAAATTTATTTGTGCAACTAGAATAACTAAAACCTGAATAACATAGTCTGTTGTCGATTAACGCGAAACATGCCTGCAATTTTTTAATACGCGACCAGTGCAGGGATAAAGGCCAGGATAGGAATGATATTTTCAACCAGTAATTTAACCGAAATCTCACTGAATGACCATGGTCAGATTTCGCAGGATTTTTTAAATCGGCAGATGTAAATTCTATCATTTGTTTCTTTCACTGATTTTTAAATCTACTCAGTGAATTTAGACTTTGTCATTTGTTTTCTCTGTACGGTAGATGTTCGGGCAAGGGGTCAGCTAAAAGACATACGCTTTATAATGTCGGCAACATTCCATTTTTCTCGAAGCGTTCTCAGGACGATATTGCACGAACAGGAATGCTGCTGAGACTTGGAAACCAGCATTCCAAGGGTCAAGGTGACTTCCAATTGAAAAGGCCAGATAATAGCTCTTTGTCATTTTAGGGAGAAATCGTTAATTTCATGTGACGCAGGGGCCGGACCGATCTTTTCCCCGAAATACGACATGGCAAGGATCGGCAGAGCACTAGCCGCTGCTGTTTATCAAAGAAGTTTTTTCAGAGGCTGGCACTGGATGGAAGGTGGCCAGCTCGACAAAGACAAGACCCCCAAAGGCGTCCGGTGGCCGGAAGTGAAACCCAACCCCCGCGGAGGGGAATAGAAACCGATTGCAGAACGGGACTCGGAATAAAGCTGGACGGACTGGCCAGAAAGGAGACAGACGAGAGAGGCCAAGACGAGCGGTTGGTCAGCGTGAGGAGGCTGATACGATTTTGTTTTAGATTAGGGGCTAGTCGCATGCATGCCTAGCAACCCTTATGCATCGTAATAGCTTAAGGCTACTGTACATACCTGTAAATAGAAGAGTTCTAATAAAAGAACTTAATTCGTGCCTCTGTTTAACTATGTTGGGTCTCACCCATATATTTTCATCTGAAATTTTGGCTGTTGTCGGCTACGACGTGACAGCATGTTTTCGCTATCCAGTGTTCAAATCATAGAAAGGAAAACATAGTTAAATTAACTTTTATTTACAAAAAATACGATCAGCAGTGATTTTTCAACAAAAGTGTTTTTCAATAATTATAAATTACATATTCCTCATTAAAAAATTGTATATTTTTGCCAATTTCTGAATTGTGTATTTCTGCTTCTAATTTCATCATTATGAGACATAATAATGTTGGTATGAAGGCTGCGCCTCTTTCAGTCCCCAATAATCTGGATTTTGCGGCATTTCTCCACTGAAATAATCCTCGAAGTCTCCACTTCCGATTTGTTTTTGAATTTCTTCCTCTTCATCTTCCGTCATTGAAGAACGGGGCCATTTCATCTTCAAATACATAATTACTAGAAAGTTAAGTATGTTATGTAAACGTATATTTCACTGGCATCGAGACGACAACAATACTCACATTATTAATATATAAATGAAATCAAAAAAGACCTGATAATACAGGTTGTGGCAGAATGGGCTCTCACATTTCTGTAGGTCACTGGTAAAGGAGGAATGCTGGTAGGGAGGTGCGAGAGGTGGCAACAGTTCGGGCGGATTTTCTAGTTGTCAGTAGGCACCATGTTTTGGTCCAGTGAACATCGAGGTGTTCTATAAAAACAATGATTCTGTAACCCGATACAGAGGGCATTTAGGACGCGCTATGCCGTTCCTGATCGGAAAAACAATCCTGTAATTGGTTTCAAACGTGAGAGCAAGCGGGTCTGCATTACCAAGATAATCAAGTGGTCGTCCTCAGAACATTAGAACACCTGAAAATGTGCAACGAGTCCATGATTTTGCTATTTGGAAGGAAGTTGCCGCTATTCCCCCACAGATGAAGAGCAGAGAGATGACAATCTTTACACCGCGTATACACAGTCGCGCTAGCGGCGAGTCGAATCGCTTGGGAAGGTGCAAGACGAATGTGTAAACGGTGCGCTCGCTGTTAATCCCGATTTCCCCCTCGCCAATCGTGGTGCTCGCTTCGGGAGCGGTTTTATGGCACGAGTCAAAAGGGTGAATGGGCATTAGAGATCGACTTCGGCAGTGCATCGCAAATAACGGGCGCGCCACCTGAGCGATGTTATTTTCGAAACCTAGTGGGGAAAAAATACTAGATTATAAGAACTTTTCGAAAATATAAATACTTTTTTTCCTGTTATTTGTTTCGTCCGTTTTGTATTACTCTTTGAAATGTGGGAGTCCATTCTGCTGTACCCAGTATATGACACGGCATCGTTTCGATATTGGGGTATTTGCTATGCAAAGTCAAAGAAAGAAGACGAGTGTAGTACAGGAAAGAAGATCGACTTAGGTTGTTAGAAATGATTAATCTGAAATGGGTCATTTTCGTAATAAATTTATTATACAGTATGCCCACTAAAGTCCCTTCCCACCCTCTTAACTTCGGAACAGCTGCTGCTATATTCATAAAAGTGGTGTCTAGGTATAGTAAAGTAGCCATGCGCTACTGAATAAATCCACCTACCGCGCCACCTGGTGGAAAACTGCGGAGTTAGCAATCCTATCTCGAAAACGGAACGAGATAGGGGAAAAAAGTGATTTACACAGTTGTAGAAAATCATCGATTTAGTACAAATAGATACCTTGGGGACATTAACGCAAAAAAATAGAACGGTTAAAACGCGCATTTGTTTTTTCATGATTTCCTACATTGTGACGTGACAAAACGATCTGAGAAAGAAAAAAACAACTCGTTTTAACAATATACCTTTATTTGAGATGTTCAAACTTCTCACCGTCATTGCGGTGTCGTGTTTTGCCCGAAAGATAATCATTTCTCCTTCCGTTCAAGTTTCGTGACGTCACAGTATAGGAAATCACGAAAAAACAAATTCGCTTTTTAACCATTCTATTCTTCGCATTAATGTCCACAAGGTGTCTTTTCTTACTAAATCGATAATGCTGTACAACTTTGTGAATCACTTTTTTCCTCTATCTCATTCCGTTTTCGAGATAGGAATGCTAACTCTGCTGTTTTCCACCAGGTGGCGCGGTAGGTGGTTTTATTCAGTAGCGCATGGCTACTTTACTATACCTAGACACCACTTTTATGAATATAGCAGCAGCCTTTCCGAAGTTAAGAGGGTGGGAAGGGACTTTAGTGGGCATACTGTATAAGTGGCGTAATCGAAAGACACTTTCAGGTGAGTGAGCCGTTTTTACCGCATCACTTTTTCATTTCTTTATTTCCATATATAATTTATATTTCAGTCCTTTTTATTTTGATTAAATAATATTATTTATTAAGACCTCTGCTGTTATCCCCCCCCTACAATTTTTCCCTCGGGCACCGACAAAAATTAGATGCTTTTCTGAATTTATGTTGGAAATATATCGCCCTAACACACGGTATATATGGAAAGCCGTGAGGGTTAATCTTTAGGCAATCCCCTATATATATAAAAAAAAAAAATAAGAACTTCTGTAGGCCGTATACAAAGCAAAGGATACTCGTATAGCGTAGATACATACTTGGAACAATCACAGATAGGAAAAGCAGGTAAACGAGCGCATAAGCATACGGGAGGGTTTCCCAGACATCATCTGCATACGGACTTTCTGGAATAACGACAGTCCGGGTGTGAAATACATCCAGGAAATTCGCAAGCACGTCCATTCTCTTGGCAGGTTTGACGGAAGGGAACCTTGGAACCCTAGGTAGGGAAAATGAACGGGGGAACACTTCAAATCTCGAGTCGTATTATTCCAAGAATCAAAGAACGGAGGATTTTTATGAACGGCACTATTTAAATCAAAGCACCCGCCTCTTGTTCGGTTCCCCGCTTTTCACAAATTATGAATTTGTGATAATGACTCTAATACTCCGGAATGATGGTTTATTTTGAAATAAGTTAATAAACGGAATCCCAGGACGGTGATATAATTTTGAAGAAAGAGAGCTAATTTTTTTTATTTTCTTGGCTTAAAACGTACTATTTAGCTTTTAGAATCCAAAATTGTAACCATATTGTTGCGTGCAACATGGCAAGCTAATTTGTTGTGCTTATTTTCTAACAGGGAAAGTTTTTTTTTTCATGAATGTCAAGTTTTGAGGATTCAGAATCCATGGGAAAACTTTTATCTTGATTGTGAAAATTATGGCTAAACTCTCAACGGAAATTTTCGGGGCGTCATATAAATAACCAAAATTAGTTTAATCGAACAAGTAATATATAAAAAAAAATTTTAAGTCAATTCCAACTTAGGTCAACAAAGAAAAATTTGAGTGTGAACTAATAGTAGGAATTGAAAAAAAGGATTGCCTGCCAGAACCTTGCCTACTGTGCGAGATTAGGAGGGGGGGAAAGAGAGAGAAAAAGTTTGCCAGGTTTGGGATTCGATCTCGCAACCTACAGGACGGGAGAAGCCCGCGATACCGCAGTGCTACCGTTTACACAGTAACAAGAGGGAAATTACTTTACCTAGAGCAAGAGACGCTCTAGGTCTAAAACTAAAATTGATTAATTAAATTTAATTAATGAATTAATATTTGAAAAAACTGTATTAACATCAAGTGTCATCCACTACAAGTTTAAAAAAATGTATTTGAACTTGAATGGATGAATAAAAGTACTTTTATTAACGATTGAAAATTTGAACAAGATATATATAGAGAGAGTGTGAACTAATAGTAGGAATTGAAAAAATGTCTGCACTTTTGACTCGCTGCATCTGCACAAACAATTTTCTTATTGCTCAACATGCATATCGCTTTTCTTTCTTTATTTTTTTAATATACGCAGGTGTACATAAATATACACACATACATCGAATTTTCGTCTATTTTACTTAATTCTAAATAATATGAAGAGGAAGTTAGAGAAATGAAAAATGAAAATAACCAACATTGGTGATATAAAGATGAAAATATAGAGGTAATAGAATTATAGACATTATTATTATTAAGATATTATTATAATCTATATATATAAAAAAGTTCCGTAACTGACTCACTGACATACAACGCACAGACCAAACTGCTGGACCTAAAGGGCTGAAATTTTGCATGGCAATTCTTCTTAGATTTGTTTAAATTAAATTTTTAAGCTGTTTTAGTAAATTTTTTAAAATTTGCATTTAAAATATTAATTTGAGTGTTATAAAATTTATATCACGAGAAAGATCATAAAAATTCCTTTAAAAAGAAATCTTTTTCGGATCTTTACCTCCATTTTCTAATTCTTGGTGAATTTTTAAAGATTAATTTTTAGAGTTTAATTTATTAAATGGTGATCACGTGATTTCTTTTTCTGGTACTTTAAATAAATTTATCGTCACGTGATAACAACGAAATAGGCAAAAAAATAATTTTTCTTTCTAATGCGGCAGACGATTGGACATTATCCAAAAAATATTAAAATACAGTAAAAGATATGTTCCTCAAACTGTACTATATTCTTTAGCATGTCCTATTAGATTTAATTTGAATATTTTCATCTACAATATTTTGTCTTTAAAAATATCCCTTACGATTTTTTTTATAAATATATATATATATATATATATACATCAATTGTATACATTGATCGTCGTATTTATTATAAATATATATATTTACTTTTTTGGCATTAATTGCATACATTGACCATTGTATTTAATTTGAATATACTCCGTAGCGAAGTGCGGGTTTTCAGCTAGTTATGTAATATAGCTTTTAAAAGAATGAGATTAATATGTCCATTTTTTTATTAGTTGCAAGTGGTTTTCAAAGCGAATTTTGCTTTTTGAAATAGGTATTTTTAGGATATACGCCTACGGGAGATTTGCACGTGCTATTGGAAACACTTAAATAACTTTGCATTACATACCTTTCTTCTAGATATTGCGTCGTAAGAACCATGTACCTGTTGAAAAAGTTAAAAAGTATTATTATCCATCGAATTCTCATTCAGTTTTTACCAAAATTTAAAAAAAAGATTGCTTCTCTACTTATAGTTTACTTTCAATTTTTACCAAAAAAAAAAGAAAAAGATTGATTTTTCACTTTTAGCTCACTTTCAGTTTTTAAACAAAAAAAAAAATTGCTAATAATTACTTAAATAATTTGTAATAGAGGAGAGGAGGGTATTATGGAATAGTCGGGTAACATGGAATACCGAGGTTTCAGCTCTGTTTGGTGCTGCTATCATGTGGAAGTACCATTAACTACTCAAGAAAGACTCCTATGATAAAGTGCACTGAGAGTTGACCGCTTGTTGTTGTCGTACCACTCGCTACAGAACAAGGTGTGTTTTGTTATTTTCAAAAGTTTTTGCAGGTAAGTTTTCAAACATTTTAACCTAATAGTACACATGTGACTTGAACATTGATGTTAAGCATAATGTACACTAAAAGAATTGTAGTTTGATATACTGCGGTCTTTTTTAGCTGACAATGTTTTTTCCATCAGTTTAAAGGTTTATTTTCCATGATGGCGTGTCGGGTATTATGGAAAACTAGGTATTCCATAATCCCCTTAGAGGCAGGAAAGCTGGATCTTCTGTAATAACATACTCCCCATATAAAAATAGAGTTAGAGCATGAACTGAAAGAAAAGGACATTGTGGCGTCACGGTAAATGGTTAAGGCGATTCTGTGAGGCGTTGCTAAAAATTACTACTATGGGATCTATAACAAAGAAAGACAGAGTCCTAAATAAAATGCGAAGCCAATTTTTAAAACAGAAACTTAACGAGGAAATTTATTTACAAGCAGAAAAAATTTAACATTTAAGATTACAACATATTCAATTTAACTCTGTGCAGATCTACAATGCACGCTCCCGGACCCATACAGTCCCAACACAGGAGCTAAAAAAAAACACGTCCACCCAAGGCGGATTCAGTGCGGCGTCTCCCCCTCAGAGAGGGGGGTCGGCAATCGTTGGCGACAGTTTCTTCGTAACGCCGAAACTTTATTACATTCCAGAATCGTTAGGACGACAGCTTTACTGGCTGCATCTGTGGGAAGACGTTTTTTAATCCCCCACGTGTTCAAAGCCGGTGGAAGCTGGCAAAACTTTCCCTGATAAACACGCATCTGTGTTTCAAGCACTCTGTGGGGTCTTGGGGAAAAATAAGACCATACTTCCAGTACGCTACAGCTCCTCCACGCTCCAGGAAACGTTTTCTTCGCAGAAGAAAAGGTTCGTCCGTCGACCACACCTAAACCACAAATAGCACAGTTTGTGCACCGGCATACAGAGGAGTTGAAACAAAAACACATAGCCAGCACCACCTTTAACACTCAAGTTGCAACCAAAAATAAACAAAGCACATAACTAAAATTTTGAAAATTTAATAACCTATTAAATTCGCGTTCAGTGCATTTATTTTGTACGGGATGTCATTCTCAATAAAAACACTTAAATTCCATAAATCAATATTCATTCACTGATAAGAAACCAAAAATAATACTAATACTAACAAACACTTAAAATCACATACCAAAATACAACAATTAAATACCCTTCTATTGCATAAAAAAATCAATTTAACAACACATACAAGCAATATAAGGTAAATCAACCTCCTGTGTATTAATCTGGATTTTCCACATGAGCTATCCACTTACTAAGAATTAAAAAATACAAAAACATGATACCCATATAAAACACAGGTGGATGCATAGTGCAACTCATTCCAGGCTTACAACCCGAAACGAAATACAAATCAATCAATCTCTCTCCCGACCGATCTACCTCCGAAATCAACTCTTTGCACTTTCTCATCACCGCTCTCGTCACAAGATGTTTAGTTCCTAACCCAAATGAAAAACCGGAACTCTCAGGATTGGATAATTTGGCCCTTACAGGTAACCCTGACCTCTTAACCGCAATTACCGCTTCTGAAACGACCTCTGAATTTGCCATCTCTACCTCTATCTCTATCTCCTCTCCTAAATTCCTTTCTAAACTTAACACCCTTTTACCCTCATGTTCTCCATCTTGAGGGTAAACATATCCCTTAGTCCCTTTTCAATTCCGAAATTTTATAATTTTCCTGGGATCACTAACAATTCTTCAAACGCGAGTCGTTTTCATCGGGTTCATCGACCTCCTGCCCTAACAGTAACTATTCCTTCATAACCCCGCAACTCTGCTGGACCTTCTCAAATGCTTCCCGAATGTTTTCAAACCACGGCGAGCTTATACTCTCATTTTCTTTCATCGTAATTTCTCCCGACCGAATTTCCGCGGTACCAAAATGACACTCCTTCCTCGTAACCTGAGCTAAGGGCAACTCTGCTTTGGGTGAGGTACTCGACACTCCCGCCTGAGTCAGTGCGACCGTAATTCTTACGGGGGAAATTTGTCTCCCTCTTTCTCTTATCGAAATATCCCTCGACTCAACTTGACTTTCACCTGTTTTCTCGAAATCATAATTCCATATTTTCCTTACAGTATTCTGGGGGATATTCTGGGGTCGCCAAACGGGCTTGAGCTATAATCCACAACTTTTCCAATTGGAAAGCCCTATCTCTTTGCTCTTGTTCTATAGCAAAAATCCTATCCTTTTCCGCTTTCTCCTGCTGTAATCTATCCTGCATAATGGTCTCAAGAAGACCCTTAACAAATTTCTCCTCATAATTTGGACTACTCTCGATTAATTCCTTTAGATGGATTATTAAAGCATCTGGGGCGGGCCGTTGACCTAACCTAATCGCCAAAATTTTCAAATCTACTTTTCTCCCCCTGCTTAGGTAAGCCATTTTTACCCACTATATCAATATTAGAAATATAAGCACAATTTAAATAAAACTCATAACAACTAAAACACCTTCAATTAAATTTTCTTCGTGAAACCATGTAGTTTACAATGGGATCATACACATAAACAAACAAATTACCAAAAATTTCGTATATAAAACGTTAGATTAACTTTTCAAAATTGCAATAATAACTTTTCCAACATTAAAAACATTAGTTTAACCTTTTAACATTCAATAACACACAAAAAATACTTCTAGATAGCAAGTCATTATATTACCGTTTATACCGCTACTATAATTGAGATATACAACTTGTATATTTTCCACAAAGGCACTAGTTTAGTCAACCTTTTTTAAAAACTCAATAAATAACTAAGTAGCAAACGTTAATTAACACTTATACCGCTACAAGTATTAACTGGAATATACAGTTTGTATATCCAACACACAAAGGCACTAGTTTAGTTGACCTTTGAAAACAATTAGAACCTTCTAATTAGCAACGTTAGTTAACGTACAAAACTCAATAATTGCTTTAAAAAATTATCGAGAGAAAAAAAATACCACTGTATCTATTTTTTTTAAACAAACAGTTTGCAATAGGTAGCTTACCTACAAAATCAAAGAACTCAATAATAACTGTTTAAAAAAATTATCGAGTAAAAAATACCACTGTATCTATTTTTTCTAAACAAACAGTTTGCAACAGATATTTTAGCTCCAAAAATCAAAAACTCAATAATAACTGTTTCAAAAAATTATCGAAAAAAAATGCCATTGTATCTACGTATTTTTTTAAACATTTTAAACAGTACAACCAGGTTAGTTTTTACCCTCCATAAGAATTACAACCAATACTTGCAGCATAGCTAGTTTAGCACACGTTACATATACATACTACGGCTCCAAAATACTCTACTTTTCCCCACAAAACAATTGCACTGATATGTATTTTTGAAGCAATTCAGCACAACTTAAAACTTAAAATTATTTCCAAAAAATACCTATCCAAAAAAAATACAATGCAACTTTGAGTATCTAAAAGCAGTACTCACCCCTTTTTTTGCAGGCAACAGCGCGAGGGTCATCTCCAAAACACAGCTGACACCGTTGATACACTTTTCCTTGGCCGTCTTCAATTTCATCTTTCAGGAGACGTTTTTCCCTCTCTGCGATCTTGACCACAACACAAAATACGCACAAACGAAACACTAATTCACCCCCGCAGTGCCGGGTTGGTGACCTTTTAACTTTTGCGGAGCAACCGAGCACTGCTATTCTTCAAACATCACTCCTTCGAAAAAGAGTTATTTTTTCCTCTGAACTCTCCTCGGGAGAAAACGCAATCACTCCCTCGAAAAAAAAAAGAAAGGGTTGCAGATAGGCATACCGAACTCTGCTTTCAAAAACGGATAATGGATCCCATTCGCTGATCACCAATTAATGATAGCTGTGGCGTCACGGTAAATGGTTAAGGCGATTCTCTGAGGCCTTGCTAAAAATTACTACTATGGGATCCATAACAAAGAAAGACAGAGTCCTAAATAAAATGCGAAGCCAATTTTTAAAACAGAAAATTAACGAGGAAATTTATTTACAAACAAAAGAAATTTAACATTTAAGGTTACAACATATTCAATTTAACTCTGTGCAGATCTACAATACACGCTCCCGGACCCATACAGTCCCAACACAGGAGCTAAAAAAAACACGTCCACCAAAGGCGGATTCTTTGCGGCGTCTCCCCCTCAGAGAGGGGTCCGGTAGTCGTTGGTGAAAGTTTCTTCGTAACGCCGAAACTTTATTACATTCCAGAATCGTTAGGAAGACAGCTTTACTGGCTGCATCTGTGGGAAAAAGGTTTTTTAACCTCCCACGTGTTCAAAACCGGTGGAAACTGGTAAAAAAAACAGGGAAATCTTTAGATTTCAGGGAAAGTTATCAGAAAAGTTATCAGAAAACTTTCCCTGATAAACACGCAGCTGTGTTTCAAGCACTCTGTGGGGTCTTGGTAAAAAATAAGACCATACTTCCAGTACGCTGCAACATAGATAAGGAACCAGAAGATTGAAAACAACAAAAGAAACCGAACATTCAAAGACACCCTGTTAAGAAATTAAACTTAGACCGACCTTCTAGACCTAAACCTACTAGAGATTACTCCTGTGTTAGCAGCGATGAATAGTTCCATACTGATGTATCATCTGTAATGGATTTCATGGCATAAACTAAAGAACAGGAAAACAAAGACGCTGAATATATCATGTGTAACGGAAAATTCTCCGAAGATCAACGAGGGGAAATCTTGATTCAATGCGTCAGCTGTTCTCTGTGTGCTCACCTTGACTGTACCGGAGCAGAGAAAGAAGATTATATCTGTGACTTTTGTAGACAGACTAGAAACAGAAATGACATGCACATAATCTTAAAAATATGGTTTTTATACTTAAAAATAACTGTTTTATGAAGTCTAATTAGTTTTTCATTGGTTTAAAACACCTATTCCATATTACCCGACTATTTCCTATTAACCTCCATTTGAAACTTTTAAAAAATAATTTTTTGTAAACAACAAAATAAATAGTGACTGTTCATTACAATTAATTATAGTATGTACTCATGATGATTTTGAGGATTTTTATTCAAAAACCAGTAAAGTTATTTTTAGAAATGTAAATGGTATTCCATAATACCCTCCTCTCCTCTAATTATCAAACATATATGTTTTATATGAGAAGGCAGAAATTTCCGCGCGCGGAAATTTGTTTTAAATAGTTTAGGGTTTAAATTTCTAGTTTGAAAGTTTCGAACAAATAGTTTAAGTTTAGCCTAAAAACACAGTTAATTTTAATTGTGCGTGCGTGCGTGCGTGCGTGCGTGCGTGCGAGAGCGAGCGAGAGCGAGAGCGAGAGCGAGAGAGAGAGAGAGAGAGAGAGAGAGAGAGAGAGAGAGAGAGAGAGTTAGTTAGTTAGTTAGTTCCCGTCCCGAACGAGAGATGGCTGCACCATTCTACAAAATAAAACTAACTGAAAATGAATTCAATACTGCTTAAAGAGGGCTAAAAGTATTAAAATAATGCATTGTCATCATGTTCTGAGCTATTCTAAAAGTTTCAAATGTCTGGCTAGTCGGGAAGTTAGTTAAAAATCGATTGCAAGATTTGTACTGTACAAACACACAAACAATCAAACAAGAAAGCGAGTTAATAAAAACATGGTAATAAACTACAAATTTCCTTCGTGGAATTATTCGATTTCTTCATTTGTGGGCTAATTAGAGGAAGCGTCGCATACCTATTTACAGAGTTCATACCTATCTACAAAGTTGAGCCTGGCGGCTTAGACCGGTCGCCCATCCTGACATCCCAAGCAAAATGTTTATAGACAATAAAAATAACATCAAAAGTGAAAATTAGATTTGCAGCGTAGTTCCTTCATCATGTGGGATGTATTTTACTCTCTCTCTCTCTGTATATATGTATATATATATATATATATATATATATATATATATATATATATATATATATATATATATATATATATATATATATATATATATATTATAACTGACTTTTTCTATATTTTATAAATATTTCGAATTTTTCTGTTGGTTGTATACAAAGTGCTTTAATTTGCAGTGGAAAGAAATAATTCACCATCACAAACACACGTCTACTAGGTAAAAGATATTTATGAAAGTGTAGGCCAATTTTTCATTCCTTTTCATTCATGCAATCTAATATTTCTTACGTTAAACTGTAAAATACTCAAGAAAGAAAAAACTTTTCTGTCAGAAGTGGGATTCGAACCCACGCCCACATTTGTGGACCAGAACACTCAATCCCCTGCATCAGAGGAAGGATAATCCTTGAGTCTGGCGCCTTAGACCGCTCGGCCATCCTGACATACCGAAGACAGCAGTTTATATATCAAATGAAGAAAACAGTTGCAACGTAATTTCTTCATCATGTGATAAACATTTTTTTTAGTTCTATTTTGTAGCTAACTCTTTCTATATTGTAATAACATTTTGAATTTCTTTAAGAGTTATATTAAAACTGTCTCAACTTGAAGTGCAAACAAATAATTTACTGTCACAATCACGTTTACCTGTTCACATAAAGCTAAAGAGCTTCATGTAACGAAAGAAATACATCCTTCTGTAGCTTCATGCCTGCTCACTACTTAAGAAACTGTGGACTAATTCTTCTATCACGTAACCTAATTTTTGAAAATTGATCATTTGCACTATTTTTCTTTTCCTATTTATATTTAAATAAAATATCGAAATTCCCTATTAGTTGCATATAAAAGGCATTCAATTTACAGTGTAAAAAAATTATTCACGGCCACAAACACACATATATACCAGTTCTTAAAAATTTAAGAAAATATAGACGAATTTTTCTAATCGTAATATTAATGTCTATTGATTTTCATTCACGTAACCTGATCAGTGTAAAAAAATTATTCACGGCCACAAACACACATGTATACCAGTTCTTAAAAATTTATGAAAATATAAACAAATCTTTCTAATCGTAATATTACTGTCTATTCATTTTCATTCACGTAACCTGATCAGTGTAAAAAATTATTCACGGCCACAAACACACATGTATACCAGTTCTTAAAAATTTAAGAAAATATAGACAAATCTTTCTAATCGTAATATTACTGTCTATTCATTTTCATTCACGTAACCTGATTTTTCCTACTTTAAGGGGGTCCGGGACACATTTAAAAATTTTTTTTATTTATTGAGTTAAAATTTTGAATTTTTTTGTGATCGTCAACCATATAATTTGTAAACAAAATCAAGTCATAAAATTTCTCAAAAAGTTTTTAAAAAATTTTAAAATTAAAAATTTTTAATAAAAGTGGGGTAGTTTAAAATCTTTATAACTCGAAATATTATTTGTCGAATTTCAAAATTTTTTCATTTAATTAATTAGAAATATATAAGTTTTAATTTTGATTCAGCATTTTTTGAAATAATAATTTTTAAAGAAATTAAAAATATTTAGATTAGAAATATAACTTATTTTTTAAAGATCATATTTTCAAAAGTAAATATTTTTTTCAAATTTGCTGGATCAAAATTAAAGTAAAATAGTTGACAAAGACATGTTCCAAGTTTCAACCATTTATCTTTAACGATTCTTGACTTATAACAATTTAAAGACGAGAAATGGGGAAAAATCCCATCATGCAGAAAAACCCACTTACTGATTTAAACAACGATTGGCTACTATTAGAATGTTGCCAAAAAAAAAAAAAAAAAAAAAAAAAAAAAAAAAAAAAAATATTATCCTGTTCTAATTAAGATAGAAACATGATTTAAACGTCATTTTAAGCGTAAAAGAACAAGAAATTTTTTAATGCAATAAATTTTTTTCGAAAATTCGAACAATTTTGTGTCCTAGACCTCCTTAAATTGTAAGCAAGAAAAAGAAAGAGAAAAAATACTCTGTCAGAAGTGGGATTCGAACCCACGCCCACATTCGTGGACCAGAACACTCAATCCCCTGCTGCAGAGGAAGGATACTCCTTGAGTCTGGCGCCTTAGACCGCTCGGCCATCCTGACATGTCAGTAGCAGGGCTAATAGATTATTTATATTAAATAAAAGTAACATTTGCAATGCAGTTCATCCATTCAGGGAAGTATTTTTTTTTTGTTCTATTTTATAACTGCCTTTCAATAAATATTTCACGTTTTCCTGGTGGTTGTATACAAAGCGTTTCAATTTGCAGTGGAAAGAAATAATTCACCTTCACAAACACACGTCTACTATTTAAAAGATATTTATGAAATTGAAGATTAACTGTTTATTTATGTAATCTAATACTTCTTACATTAAATTGAAAATACACGAGTGTGAAAAAAAAAATCTCTGTCAGAATTGGGATTGGAACCCACTTCAATGTACAGTGGAAAGTGAAAAGAAATAATTCACCATCACAAACACACGTCTACTAGGTAAAAAATATTTATGAAAGTGTAGGCCAATTTATCATTAATTCATTCATTCCTTTTCATTCATGCAATCTAATATTTCTTACGTTGCACTGCAAAATACTCGAGAAAGAAAAAACATTCTGTCAGAAGTGGGATTCGAACCCACGCCCACATTTGTGGACCAGAACACTCAATCCCCTGCGTCAGAGGAAGGATAATCCTTGAGTCTGGCGCCTTAGACCGCTCGGCCATCCTGACATGCAGAATGCCAACTTAACAGATAATTCATCAAATGAAGACTGATCATTTGTAATCTATATTTCTTTTCCTATTTTATTGCCGAATTTTTCTATATTTAAATACAATTTTGAATGTCTCATAAAGAGAGCTTCGATTTGCAGCGTAAAGAAATAATTCACAGCCACAAACACTATGTCTACCAATACCTGGAAATTTAAGACAATATAGAAAAATGTTTCTATCTGAAATTAGACTAATCGTTCATTCATTCTTATTCACGTAACCTAATTTTTAACTACATTAAAGTGTTATCACAAGAAAAAAAGAGAGAAAAATTTTTCTGTCAGAAGTGGGATTCGAACCCACGCCCACATTCGTGGACCAGAACACTCAAATCTCTGCAACAGAGAAAGGGCAATCCTTGAGTCTGGCGCCTTAGACCGCTCGGCCATCCTGACTTACTGAAATGAGTTTTAAAAGATCATCTATTAAAAAGGAATAACTTTTGCAACGTAATTTTCAAATTTGTCCTTTTTCTGATATAATTAATTAATTATTCGTCGCATAACGTTAGGAATCCTCACTTCTGTTTAATATTCAATGCATACCATTTTACCGAAGTATTTATTCGATAGATTTCTAAGTTCTTAGACCTTCAAAACGATTTCATTACTTTATTTTTTTTTTCCTCACTACAAACTTCAAATTTTCCCTGAAGTGTTAAGAATAAGAAAATAGATTCGTTTTATTCTGAGTAATTCTGGTTTATTATTTATATAACTGGGCTAATAGAGAAATCGTTTCTTACGTAAAACTAAACATATTTGTCTTAAATATGTACCAAAAACTTCAAAGTACTTTAGAATATTGTATTTCATTCCATACTTTCACTTATTTCTTACAAAATATCCTTCTTGAAATTCTATCACAAATTAAAACATTTGTTTACGTGGCAGAGTTTGGGTACACAAATCAATCAAGACACCGAGTGAACGTGGCGCCGTGGCTTAGTTGGTTAAAGCGCCTGTCTAGTAAACAGGAGATCGTGAGTTCGAATCTCGCCGGTGCCTAGGTTGATGTTTTTTTCTTTTCCTCATGTATCTTGCATATGATTAGAATAAGGTAATTTTTTCCAAGTTTTAGAGACATCTGTTGTGTCACATGACAAAACATAGAATGTTGAATAGTTTTTTTTTCTTTTTAACATACAGAAGATAATCAATAATAATATAATTTGATTAATAGTCGGTAGTTTCATGGAAATGATATAATACTTTCATAATTATATAATTCTGATCTAATGCACATTTGCTCTTGATATCATTTTAAATTAGTCATTAGACTTCGAAAGCAACCATTCAAATTATGCCGTGGAATATCATATTTCTATCTGTTTTTTACATATCTCCCATAGTGGTTGCTTGATGCATCAAAAAAAAAAATAAATAAATAAAAAATAAATAAAATAAAGCATTTTAAGTAATTTTCAACCGTTGTTAAAATTTAAAAAAATCTAAGATTTTTCTTTTTGTTTTGTTTGCTATAATTAATGTAATTTATTTATTCACTTGGTATGATTACAAAAAAGTTAGATGCCTTGTTGAGACATTTTTTTCAAAAAGTAATTTTTAAGAGGTGTTCGTAATGGTAAAGTAATTCGTTCAATAAAATTCTGTTAGGAATGGAAAACAAAATAGAAATAAATTATTCTGACATAAATAAGCATATTTTCAAACACATATAAATATTTTAAAAAAAAAGGAAAAAGAGGAAAATTAGGTTAATAAGTTTTCGATTTCAACCGTATAACTCGGAAAGAGCAGATGTAACAAATCATATTAAACGCATGTATATTTTCTTAGAATTACCTTTAAGTGTTTCGTTTCGTAAAGTAAGTGTTCGGTGTCCTTTTTTTATATGCATTATCATGCTGTGAATTATCGTTTCAAAATCGAGATTGTTTATTTAAAATCTGCTAACAGAAGTGTATTCCTTTTTTTCATTTTGACTCTGATAAAACATTCTTTCCTATTAATGACTACTATAAGTTGTAGTTGAATTGAAGGTGAAATTTTTGGTTATTCTGCTTTACAAACATATTTAATCTTAATATTTAGATTGACACTTACGTTGTAGGAGTATTCTCTGAATGGATTAATTGCCATGATGGACATTTAAAGTGAAAGACATGAGTTTCTGCGTTCAAAAACTCATTCATTCGAACAAAACAAAAAAAAAAAACTGTTTGAGAACATATATATTTCATTTTATTTGTTCACTACTCTAAAGATTTTGAAAATACAACTGTGAGACCAATATTTGTAATGTATGACCAATATTTAAGATTGAATTGTAGTGAAAAGTATTCACTTTGATTATTTAATCCTTTGAAAGCCATTTCTAGTACATAATGTCAAAATATTAAAAAAAAATAATATAAAGGGAAAAAAGAAGCATATATGTTTATTAACAACATAAATTCATACTAAACAAGGAAAATTTTTATTGCACCGGCGCTGCTGCCATCTATTGGCCACAAGATCAATGATAAACCTACCAATTTTTTGCATTGAAATTCATTATCCCCGTAGCATGTTTTTAAATTTTAACTTCATCATTAAACCAATGTCTACCTAAAAATAAGTGAAAGAATATATCTTTATGCGCATCGAATTTTTTCGTATGTTCGTATGAAGCCGGAGACTTTAAATTTCAAACAATAAATTATTGAAACAATTATCTTTCTTTGAATTTTAAACATCTCACTTTTAAAAATCTCACAGTTACAATTTATTTTGTCTCAGTTTCAGTAATTATTAGAAGTTAAAAACAAAAATAATAATGTTGAACAAACTTTTAGCGTGTCTCCTCCGAAAAATCTCAGAAGTTGTAGATAAGAAGTTGGTTTTAATCATGGTGACTGTTAAAACTAAATTAATATCACTAGCAGAATTAGATTCAGTTCCTAGGATGGGACAGGCGAGTATCAGAGAAAACCAGTCTGTGATATTGGATTTTATCACAACAGTGGAACTTTTTTTTTCATTTCTGAAATGTTAGCTTCTGGGTTTTCGCACATTAAAAACTACTTTCTACGATTGTAGGGTCTGAACGTATTAAAATATTACTACTTTATCGTAGACAAAAAACATATTTTAGTCTCATGGTACATGCCAAAATTTTCCACATTGATATTATGCAAATGACAGTTGCATGAATCATTGGTAATAATAATAGAGAAGTGTAATAAAATAATTAATGTTTTCATAAATAGTTTCTTGCTTGCGGCGTCAGTTTTAACTACTGATCAGTATATTGTACAATTTAAAGTTGGTAAGATTAGTATGCCAAGCCACTGTATGCAGTATGGGGCAAAAGATGGCCAGCAGAAGCAAAAATTACTAGAGATTATCAAATTTGGCCTCTTTGTAAGCAAAACAGCTAGATTTCAAAATCCGGCAAATTTGGTTATACATTTTCTGAGATTAAACAACCACTTTGTTACTTAAAATAAAAGGTTCTGCCTCTAAAGACATAACTTTTGAGAGAGATACGCAGGGCCCAACTTAGCCTAATTGGGGCCCGGGGCAAAAAGTTTTTTGGGGCCCCTTCTGCTTCACTACTTCAGTAATGAAGAAATTAATACTTAATACTAAACTTTCTATTCGATTTGGGGGCCCCCCTCTGATGTGGGGGCCCGGGGCAACTGCCCCGTATGCCCCTGCCTTAGTCAGGCTCTGGAGATACGTGAATAATAGTTTTAAAACACTCTTTAACTGCACTTTTTTTTGGGGTAGTATTATAAAGTTATGGACACAAACGAAGGCAATATTTTACTCACTGCTGTTTTTATTTTATCTAAACTTTACGTTATTTTTATGCTATTAATAACAGAAAGATTACGTTATATAAATTGAATGAAAAACTTTATACATTGGTCGATGGCAAACAAAATACCTGATTTGATATTATTTACTCTGTCTGAGCGATAAAAGAGAATAGCATGCATACCCTTCTGGATCCCTTATAACTTCTTATGTTAGCTAGTAGTTACGATAAAACGGTATGAAAATTGAGGAAAAACTTACGCATACGTAAATTAGAGTTTTCTACCTTTACAGAAAGAGGCATTTCAAAATTACAAAAGGAAGATGAAAATTTTAATGTTCTTTTAGTTAATATTTTATGCACATGCTAATGTTGATATTGCGCTCATTTTTGATATGCGAAAGTGGAAAAATAAAGGGTTAAAAAAAAAACTGGTAATATTGCTGTTTATTTACTTTTCTCCTTGGTTAAAGCGGTAGACTATGCTAGCGTCATTTGAATCTTTTCCGACTTGATACCAAATGGCGAAAACTTCCCTCATCAAACTCCATGTTATTTCTAACAATAAGGAGGAAAGTTTGCCGCATTAGCTGTTAAATTAAGTCGAAATGAAACGACTTTTCAGGAGAATTTAAAACGTATTAAAAATAATATGAATAATATAAATAGGTTGATAGCAAGTTTTATTCACAAGTAGATGTAAGAAAAATATCATACGACACCCATGACGTCAAATGACCTTCTTCTACATGCGGTCACCTACATACACCGCATTACCAGGGAGTCGAATAGCGGGGGACGAATGTGTAAACGGCCTTCTCGCCGTTTCTTCTCGCCAATCGTGGCGCTCGCTTCGGGAGCGGTTTTCTGGCACGAATCACAGGAGAGATTGGCGCCGTGGGGGTCAAAGGGAGAATGGTTGCGGGAAGTTGGGACGGCAAGTCTTGTTTACAGCAAGAGGCGCGAATGTGAGAACGGTCATTCGTTTCGATGCAGGAGCGTGACTAATGTCTCGCGAATGTCTTGCAGGTGGCGTGATCGCGAATGTGTAAATGCTACATTAGAAAACGAATTCCTTTATCTTTTGACGTAACTTCTCTCACCGCTTTAAAGAGAGTCGTAATCCCCCGTTTACCATTCTATCTAAGTATCTATGGTCTTATTTATGTTTTACAGCTGAATAAATACAGACGAAGAGCTCTTAAAGACAGACTCGTGGGCGTTTCTCTTGCTTCGAAATGTCGCCTAAAACGCTTGTTCAATCGCTAAAAAACTATTGGCTTTGAATTACCCGTGGTCAAAGTCAGAATCTTCAGGGATCGCCGAAAACAGCTTTCTCCAACACAGCTTGCGCGTCCTAGGGGTGCTCGGTTAAAATTGAGGTGTGGCACCAGTGGGTGGTGTTGGTTCACCACATTGAAAGAAAACAACGATTCTCGCTGATTATGTGCAAATGTCTGCATTGCCAAGTGCCCCGCATTAACAAACAATACAGATCTCGCGAGCGTAGTACAATATTTCTCCAAGAGAGCTTGCACGCATAGTCCAAAGATGGACCGATGATCCATTTCGTCAACTGTGACAGATTAATTTTGTCGAGTAGTAGACGAGCTGAAAAGGATGACGTTATCATCTGCGGAAACTTATAGCATGATTTTCAGAGTCTACAGTTTCGGCCATTTAAAGCTGTAGATTCTGCCGCTGGAAATTGATCATATCTTAAGAAATGTATATGCCTGAAACGAAAAGGATGACCAGGCTCCAAAAAAACACAGCCATTATTCATCCTGGTTAATATTTATTCATTACCCCATCGTCCATTAAACAGACGCTCCATGTTGGGTGGTTCGGAATAAAGAGATTACTGAACACTGATAGAAAATTACATAAGACAAAGCAATGTTGAAAATACATCAAAACATGGACGACTAATGCCCTCTACACTTGTAAAACACAACTAATTTCCGTCACAATGCCCTCCTTAGCACCTAGCGGTCTCACAATACCTTTGATGATATTTTATTGACGTATTACAAAATCACAGATTATTAATGAAAAATAACATCGCAATTATCTTTTAAGTCAACCGAAATTTCGGGGTACTGTTTTGACCCTAAAGCAAGCTTCCTTGGTTGCACTCCTGTTCATATCTTTAACGCATGTAACAAAATCAAGTAGAACAACCAAATTACAAAAGCAAGCAAAATTGCTATGATACTGCAGTTATGGTTGGATTTGCATGTTTTGAAGTTCAGCAACTCCTTACGAAAATTATCTGCAATCGCCATGAAAACTTTCAAAAGTGAACCTCGTTTCCTTTTTGGAGATTGATATCGCTTTTTCAAAATTCATTAAAACATTTATCTCCCGAATTCTTAATATTGAAGAAATACATTAGCAAAACAATAATAATAATAATAATAATAATAATAATAATAAATCCTTTTTATTTATTTATTTATTTATTATTTTTATTTTTGTACAGGAAGTATTACGTTTGAACAAACGAATACATGTCTGGTCAAGACTTGTGTGTCCGAAGCTTCTACGGTTTCATTGTAAATAAACATCGACAAATGTTTTTGGTGAAATTCGTAAATGGATCAGTTCTTTACATTGAATAAAACCGCAACGACCTCCCAGAAAACACTTGGTTGTATTCTGGGGAACCGGTCAGTCTTCCGCCTGCAAAAGGAGGTCTAAGAAAGGGGAGCTGCAACCCATCGTCCATCGCCGTTGTCATTGTTTGTTAATAAAAATTCTTCTGTGATTGTGTGATTTGTATTTCTATTTCCTTCTATTCACATGTACACCGGACTGGGGTGTAACATCGTCAGCCAAGGGGACATCAGCTAAGAAAAAAAAATCACATTTTGCCCTCCAGTGCACACGCAAACTTACGCGAATCGTTTGAGCTATCAATTAAGGGGGAAAAACAAACATAAAAACTCTAAATTTATTCAGAAATATGTTTCCGTTCGAGAGCGCGTGTGTTTACTATAAGGAACAGAGAACGAATATTCCCTGTTTTAAAAGTTGGTGTTTTCCAGGGAATAATCTAAAATAATTATTTTTTTAAATTTTATGACATTAATCTGAAAAATTGCGAATCAAAATCGTTCAGAAAATATGAACAGTGCTTCTGTAAATACTGAATCCTTCTTCCCACAAGTTGTGCTTAGTTCCACATTTCTCTGTACCTTTAAATAATTAGAATTATACAATCGAGTCGAAACTAGCTGAAAACCCGTACTTCGCTACGGAGTACATTCAAATTAAATACAACGGTCAATGTATGCAATTAATGCCGAAAATATGTATATATACAGAGGCTGTTCACACATTTTTTAGACGATGTATATTGTATTCACAAAATTAAATTACATAAAATTCTTGTGTTTTAAATGTTCTATTTGACATCCCTTATTCTGAACTATCTTTCGACACCGCAATTTCCAGGATAATAATGCCTTTTCAAGTGTCAGAAGAGGTATTCTATCCCATTCCTCCTGAACAGCTTTCCAGAGTCCTGTAAGGGTTTTGGGACGACGTTTGGATAATGCAGATTTTTAAAGTCCGAAAGCACAAAAATCCATAGGTGATACATCGGGAGATTTAGTAGGGATATCGGTGAAGGGTATGGCCTTGATACTTGTTTTTTGTTCCATTTCTTTTAGGAAATTTGCAGTGGATTTTGATGTGTGACTGCTAGCTTTGTCCTGATGGAGTCTCACAGATTGATGGCACTGTGGGTAAAGCGATGGTATTTCATTCAGAAAAATTGGCGATAAAATATGTTCCTGATAGTATTTGGAGTTAATCTTGACATTTTTTTCCTCTCTCTTTATTTTTAGCTTGCCATTATAAGAAAAACCAGCAACAATCATGAATCCCTTAGAAAAACTTTCTTTCGATTCTTTGAACCATGTACTTAAATTTTTTTCTCTCGTTTTATGATAATAAATGGCTCTTTTTTTGTTGCAATCATTTAAATACACCCATGATTCATCTATTGTGACAATTGTTTTCTCTTTTCTTTGGATAAGTGTTTCTCATATAGAATTCTGCAGTGTCCTGCGTTCAGCGATATGATTTGGAAGAAGACGATGCACATTGCGTTTTTTCGCTTTCTTAAGATTTAAATCAACGTTTATCAATTTTTTTACAGTGGACACCGAGCATTTTAATGATATTGCAACTGTCCTTTGACTAGGATTTTCTTTTAACATTAAACAACGTACCTTTGCAATAGTCGAAGATGTCCGTTTTTTCCTTGGATACTTGTTTGGAATTTTTGTCCCACTTGAGGCTCCAATTTGACGTTTTTTTCTTTTCTTGTTGACGATATTACCTATTGATGCTTTAGGTATCACAAAACCATGACTCTCACATCGTTTTTGGATAACGGAGTATGCATATTTCTCTTCGGAAAGAGCATAAATGTAGCCTTCGAACCACTGCTTTGTTAAAAACGCGATTTTGAATAAAAACAAAACTTTCAAGCCACAGACGATAATTTTGACTTTTAAAAACATAGTACAATTGCAATTATTTCTTTTGCAGCGAACGATTTTTTATTACCGCTTACCAAAATCGTCTAAAAAATGTGCGAACAGCCTCTGTATATATATATATATATATATATATTTATAATAAATACAACGATCAATGTATGTAATTGATGTAAAAAAAGACGAAAAAATACAGTCGAACCTCCATATATCGAACTTCCACATATCGAAATTTTCTATATATGGAACTCTTAGCAAATCTCCACGTTCATTACATAGAAAAATTGTTTCTATATATCGAAAAAATCTCTATATATCGAAATTTTTTCAAGACAAAGTGGGAGATTTTATTCCACTTTAGAATAAAATCTCTCAATTTTTGGCATTTGAAACAATATGTCATGGACTTCAATTCGCGGAAAATGTCCCTGATTAAGTTTTTCGTAGACTGAATAAATAAAAAATGTAACTGTGATCATTGTAACCACCGTCCGGATTATTATTTATTTAAAGGTATGTAATTCTCAATAAATCTTTCATATTAATTCATTTTTTAGTTATTAACTTTCATTTAATGGGATTCGCATATAAATTAGAAATGTAGTTTCGTATACGAAAATTAGATTTGATTTTTTTTAGGAGAATTATGATAAAACTAAGCTCAATCCTATATATCGAAATTTCTATACATCGAATTTTTTTTCTGGCAATTTGCTACTTCGATATATGGAGGTTCGACTGTATATTTATAAGAAAATCGTAACGGATATTTTTATAGACAAAATAATGTAGAAGAAAATATTCAAATTAAATCTAATAGAACATACTAAATAATATAGTACAGTTTGAGGAACATTTCTTTTACTGTATGCTAATATTTTTTTGGATAATGTCCAATCGTCTGCCGCATTAGCAAGAAATTTTTTTTGGGCCTATTTCGGTGTTATGCACGTGACGCAAAATTAAAAGAAAGAAACCCCGTGATCAGAATTTAATAAATTAAATTCTAAAAATTAACCTTTAAAAATTCATCAAAAATCAGAAAATGGAGGTAAAGATTCGAAAAAGATTTCATTTTAAAGGAAGTTCTATGATCTTTCTCGTGATATAAATTTTATAATCCTTGGATCATTATTTTAAATGCAAACTTTAAAAAATGTTACAAATTTAAAAAATCTAAGAAAATTTTTTCAAAAATCTCTCTTAGTGCACCCCTACACTATAAGAAGAATCCCCATGCAAAATTTCAGCCCTTTATGTCCAGCGGTTTGGTCTGTACGTTATATGTCAGTCAGTCAGTCAGTCAGTTACGGAACTGTTTTATATTATATAGGTAATATAAGCCAGTGTGGTCCAACTTTAGTTACCCGAGGGCCAATCAAACTTTAGTATGGGAATGTGAGGACCAGAGACACTCCTGAAAGAAAACGAATTACATATTGTATTCAAAAAATTTTATTAAAACTTCTATTAAAAGAAGTTTAATATACTAGTTTAATATACCACTTCACTTTACAGCCGAGAAATCAATGTGATGATTGGCACTGCTTTCCTGATACAAGTTTATCAATGTCCACTGTAAGTTCAGTAAGGCAAAGTCTCAGGCTCGATTCCAGTGAAGCACTTTCAATTTGATTTCTTGTTTTTGATTTAATTTGTTTGAGAGCAGAAAAGCACTTTCGTAGACGTATGTACTGCCAAACAGCGATAACATTTGCAGAGATAATTTAAGCAGTTAAATAGTAATTGGGAATTCAGTTTTAGTTTTAAAGTTAGTTGACTCAAGTTGCACTTAGGAATTAATTAATGGGTTCTCTGCTGAGATTTTTGTTGTGTGGGATGACGTCCCTATTCAGCATTATTTTCAGTTGATTGTCATTTAGATTTTTTGAATTTAAATTTAGTTTTTCTCTTCTGGAGACTTGCCACATGTGAACTAGCCATTCTTTGTGTGTACGCCTTCAGAGGGACGGGGGTGGGGAGTTGTAAGGATTTACTATGGGGGGCTAACCATAAGCAACTTTAAAAGAGGGTTTTTCTAGAAGAAATGGGAATTATCAATTAAATTCTACTAATTTACGAAGTATCGGAAAAGAAGCATTGCGGGGAAAATAGATAATAGGGTTGGACTTGATTAACAGTTTAACTCCACTCCAGGCTCAATTTCAGTGCAAATGTCAGAGCTGTTGTGTGCATGCGCAATATTTCTAGAAGCTGGACACAAAGGGTTGAAAACCGAAGAGACAATGGGATGACCGACTAGGAAAGACATGCCGCTTGGCAGGCACGCGTTTTGGATAGGGATGGGACTAAATTAATATTAATTATTGGAGCTGAGCACCTGAATTTGATTCAATAAATACATTTTGGATATTAATTGGTTTGGTGTTTGTTGCCACTCGCCACACCTGACTGCTGGTAGAAGAAGATGGATGATTTTCGGGAGTCGACTGCTGTTTTACGGAGTAACTTGATCAACTAGTTGGGACTACAATGGTTTAAAATATGAGCGTGAAGAATTAGTCCGACATATATATATATATATATATACACTGCTGGCCACTGTAAATGCAACACCCTGAAGGAAACATGCAAATAACATGAAATTTACAACATGCATTAGCGGAGGTGAGATATGCAAATGATTAGAATTTCAGCGCAGACGCACATCACGAGCGCCTGTGGCGCCACTTCAAAGCGCTATTTAAGGCTTGGAGATTTCGACGATTTCAAGTTCGGCAATTGTGTTTTTCTTGTGGTTTTTTCAAAAAAACGATCAATTATGCCGCGTCGAAAACAGCGATCATCTTTTGATCAAGTATCCGAGTTCGACAGAGGAAGGATAGTGGCCTACCGAGATTGTGGATTATCTTTCAGGGAAATCGGTAGTCGTGTTGGACGAAACCAAAAAAATGTAATGCGGATATGTGATCGTTGGATGCAGGAGGGTACGACGGACCGGCGTGTTCGATCGCATCCACCTCAGCGCACTACTTCACGTGATGACAGGCATATTGTGCGCATGGCAGTGACGGATCGCTCAGTCACATCACGAACCATAGCACAGCACATGCAGTCTGTAACGCATCATCCAGTGTCTGCGCGTACCATTCGACGCCGTTTACAGCAGAGTGGTCTGTCCGCAAGACGTCCATTGCTTTGTCTACCCTTGACGCAGAACCACAGACGTCTCCGCCGCCAATGGTGCGATGACAGAAGGATGTGGACGGCAGAATGGAATGAAATTGTCTTTACTGACGAGTCACGCTTCTGTCTTCAACACCACGATGGTCGCATTCGAGTCTGGAGACACCGTGAAGAGAGGATGCTGAACAGCTGCGTTATGCACCGCCACACTGATCCTGCACCGGGTATTATGGTATGGGGCGGTATTGGATATCACTCTCGCACACCTCTAGTACGCATTGCCGGTACTTTAAACAGCCAGCGCTACATCTCCGAGGTGTTGGAGCCAGTTGTCCTTCCTCACCTTCAGGGCTTGCCCACAGCCATATTTCAACAGGATAATGCGCGACCACACGTGGCACGCATTGTTCAACGGTTCTTCGTCAATCGCCAGATTGAATTGCTTCCCTGGCCGCCTCGCTATCCGGATCTTTCGCCGATAGAAAACATGTGGTCCATGGTTGCTCTACGATTGACCCAGATTCCATCCCCAGCTGCCACAGCAGATCAACTTTGGCAACGTGTGGAAGCTGCTTGGTCTGCTGTACCCCAAGAACTCATCCAAAGTCTCTTTGAATCAATGCCGAGGCGTGTGGCAGCGGTGATCTCCAACAATGGCGGCTACTCTGGCTACTGATTTTGGCAGGAACCACACTTCACAGAAGTCTATAAATTTAATCATTTGATACTTGGTCAACATGTTATCTACAAAATAAATTTTATTGTGATACCTCTTGTCTTTCTTGGTGTTGCAATTTGGGTGGCCAGCAGTGTATATATATCAGACACACTTCCACTTTAGTCAAATGAATATCCTCCATTGTGAACAGTTTGAAGTTTGTTTCTATGTGTTCAATTGTTAATGTAAGTTTGTATTAATTATTAATGGTTTAGTATCATCAAAAAAGAGCCTAGATCTGGTTGTTTAAGTGAAAAAAAGTCCAACGACTCTCCATTTTTTAAAAAGAAGTTCACAAAATCGAAAAAATATTAATATAAAAAAAAAACTCTTCTTGATGCTTGATTTTTCTAGATACTTATCTGCGATGTAAGACCTAATGACTATTGATTCAACTTGTCTTTCTATATTTACACTTATAAGAGGGAGAATCTTCGTAAATAAATAAACACTGCACTTAAAACCATTCAGATGTAAGTGCGGCGTTTATTTATTTACGAAGATTTAGGTCATTCGAGTTTTAATAATAATTTGCATTTGACTAGAGTATTTTATAATTGAACGCAATTCATTATTGGTTCTCGAATGACCATTAAATCCGAGGTTACGGTCTTTAAATTTGGTCTAAAGAATCTGGGCGTCTCATCTTTTAGACATTATTATGATACCGTGAATTGGTCATTACTCCGATATTGTCTCACGGTACGTATCTAGAACTTTCAGGTTCTGAAACCTGAAACTCTTCAAAAGTTACATCTAAATCCTTTTATTAAATGCGTCGGAATTTTTTTACGCGTCGAAATTCTGTGTTGTTAAGAAAGAGAGGGGCTCGTAAACACTGAGATTATTATTGTTGTTGTTGTTGTTGTTGTTGTTGAAGTTGCTGTTATCCCCCCCCCCCCCTGGCCGGAATTTATTTCAGACCAGGTCCAATAGGCTAGCGGGCTGAAGGATGCGGCTCCGATTTTATAATGGCACCACAAGAATCGAGTCCGACTTAGCCAGGCGCCACCTCAATTTTGACCGAGTACCGCCTGGGGAGGCATATGGGTGGATCGTACCCTCTCTCAACCTCTCTGACCTCATGAGGGACTTTCCGGTCTACGAATTTAACGTTCCCATATCTGTCCTAGACACGGTTATATTTAATGGTGCTTGTCGGGATTCGATCCGGGCATCCTCAGAATTTAAAGCCGACGCGCTATCACTAGGCTCCCCCGAGCCCACAGTGAGATTATATTCATTCGAGTGAAAATTACTTTTTTTTTCTATTCTAATCAAATTAACTGAGTGTTACAATTTTTCATATAATCAAGCGATTAAAGGAATTAGGAAATAAGCGCGCCATTTTTAATATACTTTTTTCTGACGTCTCTTGGATGCGTAAAGGAGATTTGCGATAATCAGGATCTCGAAAATATAATCCATAACAAATTTTGAACATAGTTCTAATACTGAAGGCACTTTGATTTCAATAGAACACATAAAACTTACGAGCTTCAACACACCAAAAGGACGTACTAAAGAACAAGGGTGGCTAAGATAAACAGTTTTAAGAGTCATTTGGGACTGTCTAGAAGAGCCAGAAACAGAAAAAAGTTTATGCAATAAAACCTCGTTTATCCGGATCAGATTTGTAGACATTATTTTTATTTAGTGTTCACATTAGATAATAATTTTTAACTATGATTGCAAGAACGTAACTGCAAGTACGCCAAATATTCTTTTTTTATTTTGATTCAATGTACAGTTCCTGCATAGATTGTACAATAAATTATGGTAATAAAATGCTTTTTGTTGAGTTTAAGAGGACTTGGTGCCCTTATATTGATGAAAATTTCGATTTTTCAATTTTTTGTTAAAAATATACTTTGACACCTCTAGTATATTGGTACAAAGTTTTGAGATGATCTGACGATTGTAAGTGTATCAAAAAGACCTTTCATTATCTCGACAGCCCTTTAAATACCACGCCCATTCAGTGTTTACATTCCTTTTACGCTGAAATTTCCTCCCTGAATTACAAATAACCCAGGAGATAACCCATGTAGTTACAAATTAAGAGTAGGGACCCCAATAAAGGAAGTATTTCTTCCAAAAATTCTACCAGTATATGAACGGTTTCCATCTAGTGAACTTCTGGAAAGATGTGTACTCTGTGGAACTCAAAATGCTTATGAGAGTTTGCACAGTGTGATTTGGGCAAAGTGCTCTAAAGAAATACAGTGATTTCCGCTTATAAGAATCACGTTTGTTAATACTGTTTTTGATTCTTATAAACGGTTGATTCTTATAGCCGAAATTTAGGTTTTTGAACAGGCACACACACACACATACATATACATATATTAGATGATTTACCATAAAATACTCTTTAATTTACGTTAATTATTTTTATTAAAATTATTTTTTATAATTTTAAAAATACAACTTAATTTCTAAACCTATAAGTAGATACACGTGATTATAGTAAGAGAAGAAAAAAAAAATTCAATATTTGTTACAATATACCTGCTTAACAGTTTCAACATTTCAACTACAGGAAGGGAGCAAGAAAAAGTTTTTTGTGGTGGTTTGATGTAATGAAGTTTTCAGGAGGCTGTTTATACCTCTTTCAATACTAATAGTCTTAGACGAAGATTCAACTTCTAGCTTACGTTTCACGGTTTGATAACGTGCTGAATCTACTAATGTCACGTTTGCCTAAGTGATAGTGGACACTTCGCCGAAGATTTATGTGTTTCAGGGTCCAGGAAGCCGCAACCAGGAGGTTGGAGGTGGGAAAAAAGAGTCCCTATTTTTTGTTTGTCATTGGAGAATAGTGAAATCGGATCTGGACGGGTAAAGATGCCTCTGGGTCAAGCTAATAGGACAGTGTTGTAATAAAGCGTTTAAGGGGAAACTATTATGTTATGTCTAACAAAGAAAGGGGTTTACGACTATATAGGAATTTTACGACTATATTCCATCCCATCTTATCAATCTTTCTTTAAAAAAAAGAAAGAACTTCGTGCCTTTTGACGGTTTCAGTGGCTTTTTTGGAAAAATGAAAGTAAAGCGAAGAGTAAACTGATTCTTAAAACCGGTGGATTGATTCTTTAAAGCGAAAATTTTAACATGGAAATAATACATTTGTTTTTGTTTTCGCGATACTGATTCTTATAACCACTGATCACTATAAGCGGTGGTTACTGTATTTGTTAATAAACAACGTGTAAAACTCTGTATAACACAGCAGTTTGTGAATTTAATACGGGCACTGTCGTGTGGGTTGTGCGTTGTGTTCTCGAAAGATGAAGGTGGAAGGCCGCATAACTATGAAGATTTAAACTTGTCACGCTGAAAAAAAAAAAGTAAAGAGATGTGACAATAAAAAAAGTCGAAAAACGTGGTTGATCAGGTGGACGTCTCAGTCTGGGGACGCTAAAAATGGCCGCTGCTGGAACTGCTAGGCCGCGAAAACGTTGTCTTCTGCTCCTCATCGCTGCGTCCTTCACGGGTGCTGGAAAAGGCGCTGTCTGCTTTAGTCGTTAAACTTTCCCGCTGGAGACCTCGACATCACGTGATCTTGACGAGCTGACCAGATGTGGAATTTGGCGCCGCCAACCAGCGGAGCTGCGCCCGCCAAGCATTGGAGCGGAGCTTAGGGAACAAAGATTAGCTTTTTCTGCGTGTTGCGGGGAAGGGCGATTTATCGTGCCAAATGTAAGTTTGCCAGATTTTTGAGGATTAAAGGATTAAGGAAGAATGTGAGTGCTTCCCGATAACAGTTTTGTTGGTTCGAAAAAGAGATGCATTTTCAGAAAAAACCCAAAGTGTCTGGGGAAAAACTACAAATTAAGGAAGCGTATGGTTACACCCCTTTTACAAATTGAATCGTTATTACAGTATTTGGATTATTCTTAAGCGCTTATAAGGCGTTGAAAAGCGTTACGACAGGCACAATGAATACAATAAGAGAAGTACAAAAGGCACTCGGAATGAATACAGGTCATTCGAAGAAAAAACTTGGTGTTGTATTGGATTCACGAAAATTTTTGTTTCGGAAAAGGTATAATAATGCAAAGTACCAACTTGCCCGTAAATTATAAAAAAAACCTATTTGTAAAAGAGAACAGCTCCCCAGAAAGAGAGAAGGCGTTACATAATCAGCAGGATATTGTTAAAATTGTCAAGTGTTATGAGTGATGTTTGTATACTCTGTTGATGGTGAAACATTGCAACTTAAATTTTCAGATTCTGAGCGAAACTGTTAATTAATGCTGTAAATCTTTATTATAATGTCTTATAATACATATTTATAAATATTTAAAAGCACTCTAAGAAAGATATTTAAATTGTTATTCACATTTTTCACCAGTTCTCTCATCATTTCTGTTTGGATAAGTTTTTAATTAAAGCCTCTAATTATAACTAAATGTTCACCTATTCAAAGAAAATGGCTTTAATTTTAAAGATATATAAGTAGTAACATAATGACATTAATATTAAGAAAATTGGAATAGGTTTTTATAGTTTTTTCAGTGCTTAAAATCTTTAAATGGATTTTTCTCAGTTTGCTGTTTTTGACGTAAAACTCTGTTTAAACGAAGATTACGCCTACAAATATATGTCTAATGACTCCATTATTTTTTTGTATGTTCAACGTAATGTATTTAATAGAACTATGGATGGATTTTACAATATAACGAAAAGAAAAATCGAAATGTTGAGGAAACCATGTTTTTTTTTGCTGCGTTTTTGGCTATATTTTTATATTTTATTTTTTTTCTCATAAAATAATTCATTAATTGTAAAATCGATCCATAAAATTATAAAGTATAATGTCATACACATCCAATAAAAAAATCATGTTAGAAATTTGAGAACTAAAGGAGAAAAACAATTTTTAAAATTCTTTAATTTTTTTTAAAAAATTTTAATTTCTCAATTTTTACTCACAAAATGATCTTTTTACTTGTCAAAATCAGTTTGTATAAGTATTACCTATAATAATATGTATATACTGTAGGTAAATATACTTCTGCAAAAATATTCATTCAAAGGGTACCGAGTCCCCAGAAAGCTTAACTAGAATTTCCAATTCTTTGTTAAGAAATGATGTGAGAAGTTATTTTTATATTTTTTAATGTCTTGTAAACAATACTATGTAATTTTGTTACAAAACATAGTTTTTTATCGTAATAAACAGTAAGTCTGCTTAGATAAGAATTTTGTTTTTTTTATTACCCATATTACCCGGATTATCCGGATTTTCGATTGCACGGATTGCCTATGGTTCCAGTTAGTCCGGATAAACGAGGTTTTACTGTATTTGATATGAAAGAAAATTTAAGCATTGTTTTTACAAATGATTTTTTTTAAAGCATATCATTCTCCAATCGTTAGAATGATTAATACTTCTAAATTTTTAAATGCTTATAATAGCTTTAAAAATTATTTTTTTCTGTTAGTTGTTTCTGTAAATTATACAAATCTATCATATCTTGGGATGTTGCAGTTCGTACCCATTCAGTTAAATGCTGATTTCTCAATATTGAGCGTTGTTTGTTTTTTATCAACCGAAATACAGAATACAAGGATTCACAGAAAGTGGCGAAAGAGTACATTGCAAAGTAAAAAAGAAAAAGTTAATATTATGAATTATATAAATGAATTAATTACCGCAAATATAGATTCGTTTGTCTCCGGTAACATCTACGATAAGCTTTGTCTTCAAATTAGAAATGAACCTTTTGAGTTCAAGTTATTTGACTAACTGCTTGACCCACGTGTTGCAAAAGTAATAAAATCTTAGCTAAACATAGAAGAGGAAATTATATTGACTATTAAGACGAAGATGAACTAGACTACTAAGGTAAGGAGCATAAAATAGATATTTATTCATGACTAGCTGAAAACCCGTACTTCGCTACGGAGTACATTCAAATTAAATACAACGGTCAATGCATGCAATTAATGCCAAAAATAAATATATATATATATATATATTTATAATAAATACGATGATCAATGTATACAATTGATGTAAAAAAGACCAAAAATATATATTTATAAAAAAATCATAAGAGATATTTTTATAGACAAAATAATGTAGAAGAAAATATTCAAGTTAAATGTAATAGGAAATATTAAAGAATATAGTACAGTTAATATACTACAGTTTGAGGAACATAATATCTTTTAGTGTATTTTAATATTTTTTTGGATAATGTCCAATCGTCTGCCGCATTAGCAAGAAAATTTTTTTTTGTCTATTTAGTTGATATGCACGTGACGATAAATTTATTTATTGTACCAGAAAAATAAATCACGTGATCAGCATTTAATAAATTAAATTCTAAAAATTAATCTTTAAAAATTCACCAAAAATCAGAAAATGGAGGTAAAGATTCGAAAAAGATTTCATTTTAAAGGAATTTTTACGATCTTTCTCGTGATATAAATTTTATAACCCCCAAATTATTATTTTAAATGCAAACTTAAAAAAAGTTACTAAAACAGCTTAAAAATTTAATTTTAAAAAATCTAAGAAGAATTTTTGAAAAACTTTTCTTAGTGCACCCCTATACTATAAGAAGAATTGCCATGCAAAATTTCAGCCCTTTAGGTCCAGCGGTTTGGTCTGTGCGTTGTATGTCAGTAAGTCAGTCAGTTACGGAACTGTTTTATATACAGTGGCTCCCAAAAGTGTTCGTACACTTACGAATTTCAATGAAATAGGGGTCTATCCATTAATTACAATGAATATTTCAGAATGAATATTTAATAATAAGATCTATAATCTATTCTTAACAAAACTACATGAAATATTTTGAAAACATAGTAAAAGTATATTTTTAAGAAACCAGTAATAAAAAAGTAACAAAAACTTTATCTCACAAAAGTCCTCGTACACTGAAATATTTTCGGATAAATTCATAATTAAAACTATCGCCTGGCGAAAATTGATTATTTTTCATCATAGTAGAGGTAAATCAGTTCGGAATATTGGTAAATTACTTAATTTATCCCATTCTACTGTGCAGTATGTGAAAAAACGCTTTGAAGAAGAAAATTGGAACGAAAACAAGGTAAGAAAAGGCCGTCCGGCAAAGTTAACAAAAGGGGATCAGAGATTTATAATTAGAAAATTTGTGAAAAATTCACGTTTGAGTGCTGTAAAAGTTTCTGCAGAATTCAATGAAACATTTTCTACTTCAATTTCACCTGAATTTTTTTGACGAGTTCTCAAAGCAGCTGGATTACATAGGCGTTCTGCCCATAGAAAATTTTTTGTGAGTGAGAAAAACAGAAAGTTTAGGCTTCCCTTCGCACTATCAATGATAAATAAGCCCCAAACCTATTGGAATAATGTCTTATTTGCCGATGAACATTTTTGGTGCTGATGGGAGTACAATTGTATGGAGAAGAAAAAAATGAGGAACTTAATCCCAAGAACTTAGTAGGAACAGTTAAGCATGCCGGTGGAGGTATCCTTGTGTGGGGGTGCATATCAGCATCAGGACTAGGAAATTTGGAATTTATTGATGGCATAACGAATCATGCTGTTTTTATAAATATTTTAAGAGACAATTTAAAATTATCAGCCCAAAATTTGGGTATTGGAAACAACTTTTTTTTTTTTTTTTATCAAGATAACGATCCTAAGCTCACGGCTCTCAACGTTCGCATCTGGTGTCTCTATAATTGTCCACAAGTTTTGAAAACACCACCTCAATCACCAGATTTAAACCCAATAGAACATATTTGGAGAGAACTGGAGGTTCGAGTACGAAAACACGACATTCACACGAAAAGCGAACTAAAAACAATTATGATGGAAGAATGGATGAACATTGATGCAAAAATTACAAAAGAACTAAAGCAATCTATTCCCAGACGTTTAAAAGCTGTTGTGGATGCTAGAGGATATCTTACTAAATATTAGTTTAACGAAAAATTAGAATATTTACTAAGATATAGAGATTTTTTACAAGTGTACGATGACTTTTGTGAGATAAAGTTTTTGATTATTGGTTTCTTAAAAATAAAGTTTTGCTATGTTTTCAAAATATTTCATGTAGTTTTGTTAAGAATAGATTATAGATCTTATTATTAAATACCCATTCTGAAATATTCATTTTAATCAATGGATAGACCCCTATTTCATTGAAAATCGTAAGTGTACGAACACTTTTGGGAGCCACTGTATATAGATAAAGTAGAAAGTAGTAGTTACAAAAATATCAGAAATATCTTTACCCATGCCGTTAATTTTAATTTAAGGCTGCTGTGTACTAACCCTACTGGGTAAGCTCACATCCATGTTAACCTATGGAGAAAATGTGTCTACTATTTACAGTTATATTAACGCTGGTAATCCAATAAATTTGGTATTTCCAGATAGCTCGAACTTTACAGCACCTTCCAACAGGCTTCATTTATAAATTTCGTCCACCAAAGGAATTTTTTCAGCATTTAAAGCACACTATACCAGATTTTTTCCTCGAATAATTTAAATTTTAAAACATTTTTTGTATTTTTTTTAAAAGAAAAATGCCGCAAGGTGTAAATTTTTTTCTCTATTACGGAGTACAATCCCCCCCCCCCCCTCCGAAAATCTTTAAATCCAAGTCGGCAATTCTTGGACATATTTTCTCCATAAGTTAACATTGAGGTGAGCGAATCCAATAGGGTTAGTACACAGCAGCCATAAAGTATTATGATTCTCGCACAAGTTTTCAAAAATTTAGCTAGAAAAAAATGACTGTTGGACAGAAAATAAAATAAAATCCCTTTAAAGAGATAAAAAATTTAAAAAAAAAGAAAATTTTCATGACAAATTTTATTGAAATAATTTTAGACACAAATGTGAAAAAAAAATTGCAATCAGCTTAATTGATAATTTAGCAGATTTATAAAAAATTAATATTCCTTTAAATTCAGCGGGTAAATTTACCACTATCAGCAAAATCCTCTCGCATATAGTTGGCAAAGATAAAAAAAACTTTGTCAGAAAATTGCAAGAGGAAAATTTGAGAGTATTACCCCTAAAAACTATCATACATGTTTATTGTTGGTAAAAAAACAATATCTCCTCACCTGTCCCTCCCCCTGACCAAAACGCTCCCATGATCGAATTACTTTCCTTGTTAGGTGAGGACACCTTCGACCTCGCAAACCTCCCACACTACTTCTCAACTCTAGATATTATTTGTAAATATAAATATGCCTAGTAACTCGGAGGAAAATGTTTAGTGTTTTGGAGGAAGTAAACTTTCTCATCTTGGTCAGGAGATCAGTGACCTGCAACTTTGCGTTTTAAATCATGTTCTGCAAGAATGGTGGACTGAACTTCAAGTTCTGGAAAATAAGTTCACTGGCATGTTGGTTCTTTCAAGAAATTCTAGTGCGTGGGGGCTAAACATTACGGAATTTACCGGAAAATGGAAAATTTTCGTATCTGCCCAGATAATAGACCAATTTCCTATCATGCGAGCTTCACAAAATTAAATGGTTAGAAATAAAATTCAAATTCGCGAAAAAACACAACGAACAGGTAAAGGAAATAGACTTTTTTTTTCAGGAGAAAATATATGATCGTCTGTGAGTTTTATTATTTAACTAGCTGGAAACCCGTACTTTTCTACGGAGTACATTCAAATTAAATACAACGGTCAATGTATGCAATTAATGCCAAAAATATGTATAAATATATTTATAATAAAAACAACGATCAATGTATGAAATTGATGTAAAAAAAGCGAAAAAGTATGTTTATAAAAAAATCGTAACGGATATTTTATAGACAAAATAATGTAGAAGAAAATATTCAAATTAAATCTAATAGAACGTACTAAAGAATATAGTACAGTTTGAAGAACATATCTTTTACTGTATTTTAATATTTTTTTGGGTAATTTCTAATCGTCTGCCGCATTAGCAAGAAATTTTTTTGTCTATTTCGTTGTTATGAACGTGACGGTAATTTAAAGTACCAGAAAAAGAAATCACGTGATCAGCATTTAATAAATTAAATTCTAAAAATCAATCTTTAAAAATTCACAAAAAATCAGAAAAAGGAGATAAAGATTCAAAAAAGATTTCATTTTAAAGGAATTTTTGTGATCTTTCTCGTGATATAAATTTTATAACCCTCAGATTATTATTTTAAATGCAAACTTAAAAAAAGTTACTAAAACAGCTTAAAAATTTAATTTTAAAAAGTCTAAGAAGAATTTTTCAAAAATCTTTCTTAGTGCACCCCTACACTATAAGAATAATCGTCATGCAAAATTTCAGCCCTTTAGGTCCAGCAGTTTGGTCTGTGCGTTGTCTGTCAGTCAGTCAGTCAGTTACGGAACTGTTTTATATATATAGATAATACCCCAATTAAATCTCGATATGTATCTTATAATGAGATTGAACGGGTAGGACTAAATCTTATTTATTTTTTTAATTTTTATATTTTGAAAAGATTTTTATCGCAGATGTGTCTTTAGAAAGAGAACAACGCATGAAAAAAAAAATTGAACAATAAATTTTGTTTAAAAAATTAAAACTTGAAAACATGTTTAGCATTTGATGGATCTGTTGAACTAATTGCCTGGTTTCCGTATTTTTTCCCCTTAGTGGTTAAAAAAAATTTAAAATAATTTATTCTAGATCTGTTTGTTTCTAAAATTGTTTATCGGGTTTAAAAGGGGACCCTCTCCCCCCCCCCCCCGGAGTTAGTGTTGCTTTAAGAAAAATATTTTAAAAATTTTAGCTCTAAATTTAAAATTCTGAAAATATTTTTCAAAATTTTAGCTATAAATTAAAATTTTTGAAGACAGTTAAATGAAAATTTCTCATTTTCATTTGTTCAAAATTTCACACGCCTCGCTAAATTCCAAACGTTTTAAATTTATACTAAAATTTCATTAAATAGTATGGTCAATAATTTTCGTGCAAAATAAATAAAATTTGTTTTCAAATTTTCAGTTGTTTGCAAGTATGAATTAAGGTATCTAAAATCACACACGAACTTTGTATCAGATAGATTTTCTATAAAACTTTGCTATCTATACTCATTCCTCAGTTTTAGGCAATGTCTATGTTATCTCTATCCTATCTGGTAAGAAAAAACATTTGCACGTAGATGCGTCTTTTCATATTCCAGTTTCGTGCTTTTCTCTAATCACTCGATATACAATCGTATCACTCGATATACTCGTAATTCCATCTTCTCGTTCTGTATCTCCACCCACTTTTTTCACAAAATGCTGCTTCATTTGTTTGTTTTATTTTAAGGTGTGTCCCCGTTGGTTTGGGGTCATAAATTTTGTCTCCCCGTTCCTCCTGACAGGCGAACTCCTTTCATGTCTCCGCTTATGCCGACTCCCACGATGTTATGGAGGAAAATTTGGTTGTTTACCCTTTTTTATATATATCATGGTGCATACACATTGGTACAGAGTTCTCTCCCCGACTCCTGTCATCACATTAGTCACGGTAACATTAGACACGGTATTTAGAACCACCCCCATTCCCGCCCGCAAGATTTCTTGCGGGTGTCTTGATGTGGTGTCTCCCCCGACCCCGCTCGACACCATTTGACCCGCTGACCCCCTCTCTTTCTTTGATGGACCGCCAGAGGAGGCGATCCAGCGCATAGTAGAGAGTACAGAGAGACACAAATCACTGGCAGATGCAGAGAACTCTGTACCAATCTGTATGCGCTATCAGAGTTAAATTATCCTTGCTTTTGTGAAGTGCTATTAGATGTAATCTCAGCTAATACCTCCGTATTTGATGAAGAACTATAGTAATTTGGTCGAAAGTAGCTGCCTTTATTATATTTCATACCACCTTGCATTGAGTATTTTTAGAAGCTGTTTTGCTCCAATTATACGTATTCAAAAGTTTCACGCGAGTAATATGTGCGAGAAATTCATCATCAAATTTGATTTTCAAGCCTGAGTCACGTTTGACTGAGGACCACAGACCACCCGTACTGGGATTAGCATATAGGTTCTGATCTATTTAGTGATCAGGACCCAAATCTTTATCAAAATTTGCGCCCTGATCACTAAAAAGATCAGAACCCGTCCTAACTGTTCCACACTGCTAATCGATGGATCCAGACCCCCTTTTCCGCCAAGTGCCGTCTAACTAAAGCTGATAGGATTCTTTTCACAGATTTGACTGGCTATATCCAACACTCAAAAACTTGTGAGCCCGAGGTAGCCTATCGGTAGCGCATCGGCTTTGGTACTGGGGTGTTCGGATCGAATCCCGACAAGTGCCGTTAAATCCTTCGTGTCTAGGCCCAATATGGGCACGTTGAATGCGTAGACCGGAACATCCTTCTATGAGTTCAGTGGGTGGGGAAGGTACGATCCCCCCAGATGTCCCAGTCAAGATGGTTCCTTGCTTCTACGCCACCTTGCATTAGAGTTATGCCACCTTGGCATGAAGTTTGGAACTCATTTCCATCTCCGCGCAAGCTCGCTTGCTTGATACAGCGAAGAGATGTGCAAGCAAAACGAGCCTTATAGATCTAGGCTAAAGGACTTTATTTACATTTTATAAAGAATACAAAATATTACACATTCGCTGCCTAAACGCTCGCTTCCTCGCCACCAACCCGTTCTTGTTCTTTTTGGGTTCCACCCGTCGTTCACCTGAGGGCGTGAGACGCCACCTTTACAGTTATCCCTAGAGCTGCTCGGTCAAAATTGCGCTGGCGCCAAGACAAATCCAACTCCGACCTTTGGTGGTGCTATTATAAACCAGAGCAGCACTACTCAGCCCGAAGCCTATATGAACCTGGTCTGGAACTTCCGGCCAGGGGGCATTAGGACATTGTTGCCAACTTGGGGGTTTTCCCAATTTTTTTAGGGGAATTTTGTGGGGGAGGGACATTTTTTAATATTTTGTACAATCGAGACGTGTTTCTTTATTAGATTATAAGTTCCCTACATATGTCAAATGTAACTAAACCTCCATTTCATTATGTAAGTGTGTATTTTCTATTTATTTCAATTTATCTCTAAAACAGGATGCCTATTTGGAACCAGAATTTCTTTTTAGGAAGGTCTAGGGTGATCTCAAGTTGGTGTTAGGGGGAAACAGGGGGATTTCGAGATGGCGCTAGGGGGAGGCGCTTCGTAGAGGTTGGCAACACTGCAATAGGAACAAGAACAACAACAAACTTGTAAACTTGAGACTATGAAGAAAATTCGAAAATTTCACTTCGAAATTTGAAACTAAATTTTATTGCTGATCCATCTGGGCATATTTTGACTGCTGACAGGAACAAAGAGAGTTTATTTACAAGACATTTTTTGTTCAAGGTGGGATTCAACGATTCCATCTCTTATGTAATAAACGATAATAGCAATCTTTCGGCCAATTTTCATAATTCATTTTACGTTTTGGATATAGAAGAAACACTGTTTTCCCTGATCCAGAAGAGTGCAGTTATTTCTGCCCTTTGAAATCTTCGGCAGAGAGGATGACATTCATAACTTTATCCTTAAAACACTGTCTACTCCTCTTCTTGGGGGAAATTCTGCTATATTTGAAATGGTCGTCATATTTCTAAAGAGCTAGAAACAGGCCACAATCATACCTCTACTGATACCAAACAAAAATGCTACGGACTGTCAATCTTGTAGACCTATCTTAATCACTTCCTATCATAGGCAGTTGATGGAAAGAATCCTAAATAATCGTCTAACTTGATTAAAGATAGAGCTATTTAATCTGCTTCGTGAGAGGCAATTTGGTTTTAAGCCTAGGAGGAGTACCACTGCTGCCTTGGTGTATTTTACAAACCCTATATTAAAGGTTTTTCTAAAAAATGGATAACTTTTGCAGCCTTCGTGGACATCGAAGCTGTATTTTGATAAAATTCCTAGATCATCCGTCCTCAGCCAAAGTTTTAACGTTGGAAGTAGGAGGGAAATGCTGAGATTTCTCAGTAGTATTTTGAGCGAACGCAGTATTAAAACAAAAGTTATCAACTCACTAAAATGTCATGATATATATATATATATATATATATATATATATATATATATATATATATATATATATATATATGTCACGGAAATTTGCCGCGTACCCTTTAACCTACTAATTACTCTAAATGCAGTCATAAAACAATAGGCCAGTTGAAGAACTAATACTTAAATAACATTTAAAGAACTTTATTAATTAACATTATGTGAATACCCAAATAACCCAGCTGAATCACCATTTTCAAGCATCTCTCAGCTCCGACAGACGAACGTCCTACTCTATAAAAATATTCCTAAACTGCGTATTTTTCTTTCTTGCACGTTATACAACAGTGTGGGTCATCATCTCGAGCCCCTTCTCAAACATTCTGGCGATTGCATCAGCCAGCGCAGCGCGTACGAGCAATTCGATGACCCTGAACTCTTCGCTGCGAAAAACAATCTACTTCCTGAATTGGAAAACACACTAGGACTTTAATAGAAATTTACCATTTAACGCTCATTACTATAATTAAATATAGTTTATGCTTCTAGCATTATATATATATATATATATATATATATATATATATATATATATATATATATATATATATATATATATATATATATATATATATATATCAAATCATCCTTACACAGCGGCGTCCAGCTCTTTTCAGCGAGCGTACAAGTAGCTGTAAACGGGTTGTCGGCAATTGGCGTGGTAGGTTAGTATTGGAAAAGGGTAAAGGACGAAAAGGTTACCATAGAGAGAGAGAACTCGGATTACAGGCGATTAAAGATTAGAGGCGGCTAAAATTTATTACTTACTTACTTACATTTACACACACACACACACACACACACATATATATATATATATATATATATATATATATGTATATATATATATATATATGTATGTAATATAAAAATAATTTTTATATTAATAATTTGACTTCTCCACGTTCCTGTAAAACATAATTTATTCAATTTCTAAAGATGAGGTAATAGCTCATATAGTTTGCAGTACTTAATCCCTTCTTTCCCCTGTAGACAGAGAAAAATATTTCACAGACTTAAGACAAGCCCTGTGTAGGGAGACTGAGCCGATAAGAATCATCGGACACGCCCTAGTCCATGTCGTAACATAGCGTCAGAGTATAGCGTCTCTTGCACCACTTCTTCTGTATATTCCCGATGTGAAAATGTGAACACGGCTGAAAGCCGGGCTTTTCTTCTGACGGAGATTTGTACAAAGCATATGTCACACGGTCTAGCTCCCTCCCTATGGGGAACTCCATATGAACGCTAAATAAAACTATTTTAATACATTCGCCTGTTTACTGCGTCCCAAGAATTCTTTTCCAGCTGTTCCAGTATCTGCTTTGCTAACTGTTTCTTATTGACATGATATGTCATATATATATATATATATATATATACACTGCTGGCCACCAAAATTGCAACACCAAGAAAGACAAGAGATATCACAACAAAATTTATTTTGTAGATAACATGTTGACCAAGTATCAAATGATTAAATTTATAGACTTCTGTGAAGTGTGGTTCCTGCCAAAATCAGTAGCCAGAGTAGCCGCCATTGTTGGAGATCACCGCTGCCACACGCCTCGGCATTTATTCAAAGAGACTTTCGATCAGTTCTTGGGGTACAGCAGACCAAGCAGCTTCCACACGTTGCCAAAGTTGATCTGCTGTGGCAGCTCGGGATGGAATCTGGGTCAATCGTAGAGCAACCATGGACCACATGTTTTCTATCGGCGAAAGATCCGGATAGCGAGGTGGCCAGGAAAGCAATTCAATCTGGCGATTGACGAAGAACCGTTGGACAATGCGTACCACGTGTGGTCGCGCATTATCCTGTTGAAATATGGCTGTGGGCAAGCCCTGAAGGTAAGGAAGGACAACTGGCTCCAACACCTCGGAGATGTAGCGCTGGCTGTTTAAAGTACCGGCAATGCGTACTAGAGGTGTGCGAGAGTGATATCCAATACCGCCCCATACCATAATACCCGGTGCAGGACCAGTGTGGTGGTGCATAACGCAGCTGTTCAGCATCCTCTCTTCACGGTGTCTACAGACTCGAATGCGACCATCGTGGTGTTGCAGACAGAAGCGTGACTCGTCAGTAAAGACAATTTCATTCCATTCTGCCGTCCACATCCTTCTGTCATCGCACCATTGGCGGCGGAGACATCTGTGGTTCTGCGTCAAGGGTAGACAAAGCAATGGACGTCTCGCGGACAGACCACTCTGCTGTAAACGGCGTCGAATGGTACGCGCAGACACTGGATGATGCGTTACAGACTGCATGTGCTGTGCTATGGTTCGTGATGTGACTGAGTGATCCGTCACTACCATGCGCACAATTTGCCTGTCATCACGTGAAGTGGTGCGCTGAGGTGGATGCGATCGAACACGCCGGTCCGTCGTACCCTCCTGCATCCAACGATCACATATCCGCATTACAGTTGTTTGGTTTCGTCCAACACGACTACCGATTTCCCTGAAAGATAATCCACAATCTCGGTAGGCCACTATGCTTTCTCTGTCGAACTTGGATACTTGATCAAAAGATGATCGCTGTTTTCGACGAGGCATAATTGATCGTTTTTTGAAAAAAACACAAGAAAAACACAATTGCCGAACTTGAAATCGTCGAAATCTCCAAGCCTTAAATAGCGCTTTGAAGTGACGCCACAGGCGCGCGTGATGTGCGTCTGCGCTGAAATTTTAATCATTTGCATATCTCACCTCCGCTAATGTATGTTGTAAATTTCATGTTATTTGCATGTTTCCTTCAGGGTGTTGCATTTACAGTGGCCAGCAGTGTATATATATATATATATATATATATATATATATATATATATATATATATATATATATATATATATATATACAGTGGAATCTCGATCGATCGTTTTCGGATCCATCGTTTTTTCGTATATGTCGTTCCTTTTATCCAGTCCCAACTATCATATTGCTTTGTTATGTTTCCGCATCTATCGTTTTCCCGCATTTATCGTTCATTTCAATCGGTTCCTTGAAAAACGATAAATCGAGATTCCACTATATATATATATATATATATATGTTGGGTGGAAAAGGGGTTAGTTTAGTTTTAAAACAGTTTTAAGATATTTTTGATCAAAGTTTTAACAGGTTCGATTACTAATTACTAATTACCAATTACCCAGGTTCGTTTTAACCCAGCGTGTAAACTCTGTAGGAAAAAGAGACACAACTAAATGCTTTAAAATGATGAGGACCAATATTTTCAAATTAACAAAAACTATTTATTACCACACATAAACAATTAAGTTATACAGTATAAAATGATTACTATTCTCATAACAACATGTATCATTAATAATGAGTTAGAATGATTAATATTCTTTAAGTAGCAAATTGGGTCCTCACCTTAGTAGGTATGTATTATTTAAGTGATATTTAATTTAAATTTAATTTTAAAATAGTACTGTCCTTCCACAGAAAAGTAAAGACCGACTTTGCAGTGGAGTCACATGGTCTGACTCATGCCATCAAGCATTTTTTTGCAGGGCTCTCCGTTTCTGGGTTTCAATAACTATATGCACTACTTGTATTTCCGAGAGAGATAGGACACGCGTTTTTTTCCGCTGGAGGCGATCAGTCGAATTGGAGGACCGGAATTGGTTAATTAATACTTTAATAAACGACACGATATCGATATGGAGTTTCTGTAATATCTGAGTCTTCATTTTTATGTATTTCACCCGCACAGTGGACTTATTTACGATTATTCTGCAGCTGCGTCCGAGTCCTGTCATATATATATATATATATTTTTATGTATATGTATATGTATATATATATATATATATATATGTATATATATATGTATATATATATATATATATATATATATATATATATATATATATATATATATATATATATATATATATATATATATATAAAACAGTTCCGTGACTGACTGACTGATTCACAGATAAAGCACAGACCGAACCGCTGGATTTAAAGAGCTGAAATTTTGCATGGCGATTCTTCTTATAGTGCACCAAGAAAGATTTTTAAAAAATTCTTCTTAGATTTTTTTAAATTAAACTTTTAAGCTGTTTCGTAATATTTTTTTAAAGATTGCATTTAAATTAATAATTTGAGGGTTATAAAATTTATATCACGAGTAAGATCATAAAAATTCCTTTAAAATGAAATCTTTTTGAATCTTTACCTCCATTTTCTGATTTTTGGTGAATTTTTAAAGATTAATTTTTAGAATTTAATTTATTAAATGCTGATCACGAGTATCCTTTTCTTTTTGTGATAATTTAAATCGGTTTTGCGTCACGTGCATAACAACGAAATAAACTGACCAAAATTTTTTTTTAAAATATGGTAAAAGATAAAATTCAACCTCTAGACTAATTGAGATGGAAGTTTTTTTAAGAATTTAATTCAAATTAGTATGTTTTATGGATATTAATCATACAAATTATTTGTATACATTGACCGTTATATTTAATTTGAACTTTACTTCTACATTATTTTATCTATGAAAATATCCATTACGATTTTATTTTATAAATACATATATAGATTTTTTCGGCATTAATTGGGTACATTGGCCGTTGTATTTAATTTAAATGTATTCCGTAGAGAAGTACGGGTATTCAGCTAGCTATATATATATATATATATATATATATATATATATATATATATATATATATATATATATATATATATATATATATATATATATATATACAGGTGGTTATCAAAATAATGGAAACACCTATCATTATTAGTGGTGTTTATGAATGTGCTTCGTATTCCTTAAAAAACAAGTCTGGCCACCGGTATTTTTTTATATAATATGGTGTATGTATTATTCTACTGTCAGGTAGCAGTAATGAAGCTATGGCATCGTGCTTTTGGGGGGAACAGAGTAAAATGTCAAACCTTGCAGCTTTGTTAAAAGGGCAAATTGTTTGAGCGCGTTTAAATTGGAGTATCTGTTACTGCAACCCCTAGGCTAATGG
>OU015497.1:100418496-100443496 GCA_907164885.2 Dolomedes plantarius | reverse complement strand
TTCACAACGTTTTACAATGCATAAAGGAATCCTGTTTGCAGCTGCTAAAAGTGTCCGAGAAACCCTTGCTGGCTTAAAGAGCCAGCATTTATATATATATATATATATACAGTGGTACCTCGACTTACGAATTTAATTCGTTCCATGACGGAGCTCGTAACTCGAATTACTTGTATCTCGAATCAATTCTCCCCATTGAAATGAATGGAAATCCCATTAATTCGTTCCGGGCTCCCCCCTAACACCGTAATTTTTGTTACATGTTTTTAAATAAGATAAAAGTGCTTATAAATGACGAACATTGTATAAAAGCGCAATGCAATAGAATGTACTGCGATAAACTTGTTTTATTAAGTGTAATGTACAACATTTACCTTACGGTAGAGGAGAATAAACTACCAGACTACTAACCCATGAAGGATAGGTAAACCCTCGCACTGTGCGCCAACGCGAGCGGTGACTGCAAGATTAAGCCGTTGTTCGTTTATCATTCGGAAAATCCCAGAGTCTTTAAGCATACACGCACACCTTGGTCATGTTTTTTGTTAATTTCTGTTTTCAACTCAATGCACATCATCCGCTTCTTCTTCTCAGTACTGTCCTTCAACTGACTTTCTTTGGACCCATGGTTGGAAAAGTTAGGTTTTGCAAAATAACTGCAAGCACAAATACAAGCACAAAACTGATGTCTTTATTACGAGCTAGCCTCTTCAAGTGAACGAATGAGACACGGAAGCTGGGCGATTGTTGCGTCTTTAATGTCCGGATTCCTCTTTCTCAGAATCCGTAGAAGGGCGAGGGCTTGCGATTCTAGGACCAAGGTAATTCCATCTCCTGGACCCCAATGGGGAGTTCCAGTGTGGGGGAGGGAATTTATGAATTGAAGCTATCTCTCTGCGAGAGAGGTTGGACGCTGTTCGGTTTCGGTTTGGTTTGGTTAAATTTGGAGCGCTACGGTCAACTTTTTGCTAATTAGACCGGGACCTACAGTTTAAAGCCGATTCCGAAAGGGCTACAAACGTCCATGCCACCAGTGGGACTCGAACCCACAGGATCGGAACCGAATGTCAGTGCCCTAGCCATTCGGCCATCACCTGGATCTGTACGGTTTCGGAGGGCTACTCAAGTGTGGACAGAGCAAGCTTCCCCGGGTGATAATTGTTGAGTTTAAGAATGAGTTTAAGAATGGTTTAAGAATGGATAGTAGTCTTGAGAATAATATGCATACAGTTATATGACAATTGTACATAAAGGTTGTAAATATTATATGCTTCTCGTTCTCATTTGAAGAGCACGTAAAATGGCGTTCGCTGCGCAAACTAACGATAGGGTATCAGAAGCTTGCTCGTAACCCAAATATTTGCTCGTAACTCGAAGCAAAAAATCTGCGGAGAGAATGCTTGTATCTCAAAAAACTCGTAAGAAGAGACACTCGTAAGTCGAGGTACCACTGTATATATATATATATATATATATATATATATATATATATATATATATATACGCTGCTGGCCACTGTAAATGCAACACCCAGAAGGAAACATGCAGATAACATGAAATTTACGACATGCATTAGCGGAGGTGAGATATGCAAATGATTAGAATCTCAGCGCAGACGCACATCACGCGCGCCTGTGGCGCCACTTCAAAGCGCTATTTAAGGCTTGGAGATTTCGACGATTTCAAGTTCGGCAATTGTGTTTTTCTTGTGGTTTTTTCTAAAAAACGATCAATTATGCCTCGTCGAAAACAGCGATCATCTTTTGATCAAGTATCCGAGTTCGACAGAGGAAGGATAGTGGCCTACCGAGATTGTGGATTATCTTTCAGGAAAATCGGTAGTAGTGTTGGACGAAACCAAACAACGGTAATACGGATATCTTATCGTTGGATGCAGGAGGGTACGACGAACCGGCGTGTTCGATCGCATCCACCTCAGCGCACCACTTCACGTGATGACAGGCAAATTGTGCGCATGGCAGTGACGGATCGCTCAGTCACATCACGAACCATAGCACAGCACATGCAGTCTGTAACGCATCATCCAGTGTCTGTGCGTACCATTCGACGCCGTTTACAGCAGAGTGGTCTGTCCGCAAGCGTCCATTGCTTTGTCTACCCTTGACGCAGAGCCACAGACGTCTCCGTCGCCAATGGTGCGATGACAGAAGGATGTGGACAGCAGAATGGAATGAAATTGTCTTTACTGACGAGTCACGCTTCTGTCTGCAACACCACGATGGTCGCATTCGAGTCTGGAGACACCGTGAAGAGAGGATGCTGAACAGCTACGTTATGCACCGCCACACTGGTCCTGCACCGGGTATTAGGGTATGGGGCGGTATTGGATATCACTCTCGCACACCTTTAGTACGCATTGCCGGTACTTTAAACAGCCAGCGCTACATCTCCGAGGTGTTGGAGCCAGTTGTCCTTCCTTACCTTCAGGGCTTGCCCACAGCCATATTTCAACAGGATAATGCGCGACCACACGTGGCACGCATTGTCCAACGGTTCTTCGTCAATCGCCAGATTGAATTGTTTCCCTGTCCGCCTCGCTCTCCCGATCTTTCGCCAATAGAAAACATGTGGTCCATGGTTGCTCTACGACTGACCCAGATTCCATCCCCAGCTGCCACAGCAGATCAACTTTGGCAACGTGTGGAAGCTGCTTGGTCTGCTGTACCCCAAGAACTCATCCAAAGTCTCTTTGAATCAATGCCGAGGTGTGTGGCAGCGGTGATCTCCAACAATGGCGGCTACTCTGGCTACTGATTTTGGCAGGAACCACATTTCACAGAAGTCTATAAATTTAATCATTTGATACTTGGTCAACATGTTATCTACAAACTAAATTTTGTTGTGATATCTCTTGTCTTTCTTGGTGTTGCAATTTGGGTGGCCAGCAGTGTATATATATATATATATATATTTATACGTAACGAAAAATTGCCTGCTCTTAAATTTCATTTAACGCTTATTGAAAAATTCACATTTCGAACAAAGCAAAATCCTTTTACCGAAATCGATACCTAAACTCCAAAACCTCTCAACTGAAATATTACAAATTTTACAGGAGAGTCAAAAAACATCTTAACAAATAAGTCACAGCTGTAGATAAATACGTCACAAATTAAGTCACAGCTGTTCATTAAAATGCCTTTAGAATGCACTTAACACTATTTATTGAGTTTTCTTTTGAATCAATAGATGGAAGGAGCTGTGGTTTATCGTATTCCCCCACACACACATACACACCAAAAAAAATGAAAATAGCAAAAAATAGTACATGAGAAGTTTTGGAGTTTAGGTATCGAAATGCAATCTAGGAACCACCTGCTTTAAAAACTATATTAGCCCATAAGTCACGTGCAGACATTCTTTTCCAGGCATTGGACATTTCTCAACCCCGCAATCAGTGATCGAATTCAATAACTTTAACATATATGGTCAGGAAAACTGTTAAACCTCTCGTGCCCCATTAACTTAAGGAGTAATAAATGCGTTCTGTTTACAGGCAATCATCCACTGATGAACTGCCATGACCCGCTCTTGCCCTCATAGTCTGGGTTATGTCAAACGGAAAGAAGCATGTGGGCATAGATCATGTGAGCATCAAAATACGTATTATCACTCTGACCAATTAAAAAAATCTCTACACACTGGGGTCAAACAGGGAAATATTCATTTTATATACGCCTGAAAGGAAGACATTTGATAGCTCTTACCCTTGGCCGCCATGTAAAATAACGTTACTTCTCTCTCCGCTTTCTATATATACGATACTAGCTGAATACCCGTGCTTCGCTATGGAGTACATTCAAATTAAATACAACGGTCAATGTATGCAATTAATGGCAAAAAAAATTATAATAAATACAACGGTCAATGTATGCAATTAATGCCAAAAAAAATTATAATAAATACAACGGTCAATGTATGCAATTAATGCCAAAAAATAATATATTTATAAAAAAAATCGTAACGGATATTTTTATAGACAAAATTATGTAGAAGAAAATATTCAAATTAAATTTAATAGAGCATACTAAAGAATATAGTACAGTTAATATACTACAGTTTGAGGAACATATCTTTTACTGTATTTTAATATTTTTTTGGATAATGTCCAATCGTCTGCCGCATTAGAAAGAAAAACATTTTTTTTCTCAATTTATTTCGTTGTTATGCACGTGACGAAAAAATTAGTTTAAAGTATCACAAAATGAAAAAAACCCCACGTGATCAGCATTTAATAAATTAAATTCTAAACATTAATTTTTAAAAATTCACCAAAAATCAGAAAATGGAGGTAAAGATTCGAAAAAGATTTCATTTTAAAGAAATTTTTATGATCTTTCTCGTGATATAAATTGTATAACCCTCAGATTATTATTTTAAATGGAAACTTTAAAGAATGTTACAAAAACAGCTTAATAATTTTATTTAAAGGAATCTAAGAAGAATTTTAAAAAAAATATCTTTCTTAGTGCACCCCTACACTGTAAGAAGAATCGCCTTGCAAAAGTTCAGCCCTTTAGGTCCAGCGGTTTGGTTTGTACGCAGGGCCGGCGACAGGGGGGGGGGACAAAGGGGGCAAATGCCCAGGGGCCCGGGCTGGCAGGGGGCCCGGTTAAATAAGAGTTGACTAAAAAAATGTATACAATGTTCAAATATTGAGTGGAGAGGGGGGCCCGCTGTATTATTTTTCCCCGGGCCCTGGCTCAGTTGACGGCGGCGCTGTTGTACGTTATCTGTCAGTCAGCTACGGAACTTTTTTATATATATATAGATGGTCGTGCAGTACTAGTGTTTCATTATTTCTTCTATCAGCTAGCACATTTTGCCTGCCTTTTGCCATCTCTTGTATATTTCCCTCGGTTTGTGGTTGTCGACTGCCTATCTGCATTTTGCCTAGGTTCGTCTCCATGCTGATGAATTGGGAATAAAAGTTTTGGAAGAACTGTGCTCTATATCGGTGCTCCTCAACCTTTTTATTTAAAATAAAATACAGTTACACCAAAAAATGAATATAAAGTGATTTAAAATTTTAACTCACTAGAACGCTAAATCTGTGAGAACCCTGAGCTTGTGGCTCTAAGCTGTCGGCCCGGTACTATTTGATAACGGTTCGCGGCCCGGGGGTTGGGGACCGCTGCTCTATATTATTCGGCTCACAACTGAGTGTCTTTATTGTGCAGTATTACGCACACAACACACACACACACATATATATATACAGCGTGTCCCAGAAAGATCTTTATTATTCTAAACATTAATAACAAAAATAGGAACAGGTAAAGTGAAATGCAGTTTGCGGCAAAAGAATGAAGAAATCTGACAGTTTTTTCTAGTACTTGATAAAATGTTTCCCGAACGATGGATTGGTCGTAACCAATGTTGGTTTAGGGGCGGCTCCAGTCCAGAGGTTTTTTTTGGGGGGGGGCAACGTCAGCTGTTAGGGATATATATATATATATACACTGCTAAAAAAATTAGGGGAGCAAGCAAAGAAGTTAAGAAAACCGTGCGAGACAGCCACGTATTGGCATAAAATGGATAGTACACGCGTATCAATGCGCAATACAGAAAAAAAGATGTAAAAAAATTTGTAATTAAGCGTTAATTCTTTGAAAATATGGAAAAAACATGAAAAGATGATTTAGGGCAACAATTTGGTTACATGTAAACGATAAAAAAAGTATTGCTTAGAAATGATGCAAGATTTTTAATATGGCGTGTGGTCTCCTCGAACAGCTAAGACTGCTGCACACCTGTTTTCCATGAATGCGATGATGTTATCGATAAGACTTTGGGGAATACTGTTCCACTCCTCAAGAAGTGCAATCTCCAAGTCTCGGAGAGTAAAAGGAGTCCTTGATCTCGCAGAAATGCGTCGTACGAGCATGTCCCAAACATGCTCGATTGGATATAGGTCAGGAGAGCACGCTGGCCATTCCATACGCTGTATTGTTTCAGCTTCAAGCATGTTCTACACAAGACGAGCTGTATGCGGTCTGGCATTATCATGCTGGAAAACAAAGGAATCTCCAATGGCTGCAGCGTAAGGTATGACATGAGGTCTCAGTATCTCGTCTGCATACCTTCGGGCCGTCAAAGTACCATTCCGAATGATATGCAGGTCTGTACGTCCACCTATGCTGATTCAAAATAATGCCTTCAAAATAAAGCGAGGATATAGGTTGTTGGCCACTTAACCGTTGCAGGTTTTGGCGCACTTTTCGACGCTCGCGACGTAATTTATGTCGATCTCTTACTTTTGATGAGTTGTCATTACTGATAATATTTGAATCCTGTATTGTAGTGTTTACTATGATTACTGCTGAGCGATCAGAAATCCCAGTTCGATCACATGATGTTGCTAGATTTTGTAGCTTATGTCTCATTTGGATCGTTTTTTCTTGCTGCTTTTTTGTTCGCTGGCAGGGTTTTGAAATGGAAAATTCATCTGGGTTAGTTTCAGTAGATCTGTCAGAAGAGCAATCTAATACTGGGGAAAGCTGTGGTGAGTTGATAGAACTAATATTTTCTCTGATGTGGGGTAAGTGCAGCATCCGTCTAACACTAAGAAAAATTGGCTTAAAGTGTAAACCTTAATACAATTAATCTAGTCAGAACTGTTGGTAAATTATTATTAAAAAAGCAGAATAGGACAGTATAAAAACCTACAATCACAAATTTGTGACAAATTTTTATAATATGACTCTCAATTTGAGGTTAGAATGAAGTACTAAAAATGAGTTTTTATTTTACCCTCTCATGTCGTGCGCCACCTGAAGATGAAGTCATAGACAACTGATTTTTGGCATAGATGATGTTCTATTATTGCATCAGCAATCAATAATACAGGAATAAAGAAAAATAAAAAAATTAAAAATTCGCCGTTTTCGCTCCACCCTAATATATATATATATATATATATATATATATATATATATATATATATATATATATATATATATATATATATATATATATATATATATATATATATATATATATATATATATATATATATATATATATATATATATATACTCACTTCAGGCTGAATAACTGGTAAAATATGTTGGTAATACATAGCTTAAGGACAAATTGTCTAGAAATTGATGTTAGAAGAAGCGATTCCTGAAAAAAACATTCCGACAAAAATTGCAATATTTCAAAGAATAGTTAGTACCTCACATCAAACAACTTTGTAAATTTCGAGAAAAAAACAAAGCAACAACAACTGAAGCACAGTTTAAATGGGCAAAAACATTTCATGCACTACTATAAAAGTTCTAGAACAAATCAGACAATAAGGAAGATATCGTTTGGCAGCGGGGGAAAAATACCCAACTAATTGCAGTCAGCTGTTTTACATTAACGAATAGGAAATAGCGGTCTTTATTTGATTAAACGCCACCTATATTTATGTTGATAAACAAGACAGTTTTTTGCTCTATCTGTTTTGGCCAATATTTACAGTACACTCATTGTGCATTTTTTTTTTTTATTATTAAACAACCAGTGTGGATCTAAAAAAGGTCTGGCCAAAGATTCACGAACTTCGAACGGGGAAATTCAGCGTAATAAAACGAATATTAGTCTCCAACAGAAAAGTATTAAAACGTGTAAATCATGAGGGAATATACCGAAAAGATCCGCCTCCATGACCTCTAGACCTCTGATCTGGCCCCCCAGGGCTCTTTCAGTATCTGCCAAAGACCATTCGACTTTCACGTTCAAGAGTTAGTGACCCCCGCGTTGTTTTATTTTCGCTTTTTAATCTTGTTCTCTGGAATGATTGAGTCTGAATTTGGTTTTCCTCAATGGACGACCCACTTCTAAGCAGCGCGCGGGCTTGAAAAAGAAAGTGGCGGCTAGAAAAGGGCTCGACCTAGGCATTGATCTTTAAGCCTGTGTTTCTTGGGCAATGAGTGTTTAATTTCGGAACAGTTTCTCGTAAGCTTTCGTGGTTTATTTTCTATTTTTTTGTTTTTGCTAACGTTGTTCCTTTGTGCTTTTTTGCATCTGCTTATAAATAGTCGGGCGCTACAATGGAGGCACATCATTTGATTTCGAAGGTTCAGCGAGCAGTGATCCGAGAGTGAAGTGGAATTTTGAAGAAAAACTCCAACAAGATGAGTGTAAGTACGAAAAAATATTGTGGAAAAATTTATATATATTTATTGAGCAGGTTTTATTTTTGTTTTATTCGGGACAAAAATGGTAGCAGTATTTGACAGATAAGGTAGGTGTCCCAAATATCGCCTACTCTAACTTTTTTTCGACATTTCATCCACTTTTTAGTTTCTGATTAGGCTGGAAACTCAAAGAACAACCCTAAGAACTATTTCCTTTGGTATCCTGAGATCAACCAGCTCCAAAACCAGTGCCAGTTTAAGTTATGTAGCTAAATTGGAGAAATTGAAATTTCCAGTGAACTCCATAGCGGTTCCTAATATCGCCTACCTCAGTTCCTCTTACCGCCTACCAGGCGAAATTAGGGGCACCTGTTAAAAGGCGTTGCTAGTAAAGTTTCTGTTTAATGAACTTTTAAATGGTGTAAGCAAAATTAGAATTTGGATGCACCTACCTGGTCATTCACTGGATTCTGATTCTTTGGAGTCAAAGTTTACGAAGACAACAGCCAAAACAACTTCAGACGCCGTATAGTTTCTGTTGTCAGTGATAAGAGCGTTGTCGCTACCGCCGCTGTTAGTACAAACCCAGAACTAGGAAGTTACTGCATTTTCTCATACATAACGCGAATCATACTTTGGAAACACGAGTAAGCGATATTAGGCACAGGCGTGATATTTGGGACACTCACCCTAATCTAAGCCGGGGATGGCCAAATTGGCAATAGCTGTGATCACCTTTTCTTCCCGAAAAGACTCTTACAATGGACTTTCATGTTCCTAAAATCCTCTAAGATCGGCGTAAATTGTGCAAGTTTATATTTTCCTTATAACAGGACAAACTTAAAGTTTTTAGCGGCTGGAAATTTTTTATTTTAGTTGGAATTTTTTTTTAATTTCGAGCTTTTTTTTTTTTAATCATGAGATTTTAAAATTATAGTTTCATTTAATCAACCCATCTTTTTCTTATTGCTGATTAAAATTTTTTTGAGTTATTGTTGATTAAAGTTTATTTTGTTGATTAAAATTTGCTATCTTAAAGATTTAACCTTAAATTAACTCCTTTACTGTACCGTAGATGTACAGTAAAGGAGATGGGTTGTACCGTAGATGGGTGATTAATTATCGAAATTCAAAATTTCCCCATTTAATTATTAAATTTATTACTTCCATCATCATAGATACTTAAACGTTATTTCTTTACAGTCGAAACCTTTCATATTACATTAATCTCATTTAAAGAAGCCACAGATCAGATTTAGACCAAGGTCAAAATATTAATTTAACGCCCTAAAGGAGTATTTTGATTTAAAAAAAAAAAACTATCTCTCGCGACATCAAATTTAGGGGCAAACGCCCTCTAAAGATCACCCCCCTTTTGATTTAAACCTTAAAAAATCCCATTAAACTCCAAGAAGAGTCGCAAAGGGAAGGAGGCAGACAGGAAATCCTTCTGTTGTATTTCTGAAGTTACTAGAGTTATATACTTAAATACGTCAGCAGTCCTTTTGCTTTTCCCGAGAGCGGCTATAAATTACTAGGCTATAAATATATATATTAAATCAATAATGCTTTATAAATTTTGTCCGTTTTTCATAGGGGTTCTAGGAGACATTTTTTTAGGGCATTTTTATTTTCTTGGTTGTTGTCATACTATAGAGCTTTTAGGGTCAAATAAATGAAATGGCCTTTTCCTTCGATGATTACATTATCATATTCAGCATTCATGCTGTGTTGTTTATGCACCGTACATATTTACATGTACATATATACATGTGTTTATGCACAGTACTTTAATTCCATTTATCTCCGATTGTTTTTTTGTCTTGCTTTGCCATTTCTAAAGGAATATATTTAAAATTTATTGAGGTTCCTTAAAAGTTTTAATATTAAAGAGTTCTTGGTTCAAGATATATATATATATATATATATATATATATATATATATATATATATATATATATATATATATATATATATATATATATATATATATATATATATATATATATATATATATATATATATATATTATGAATTTTTAATATTTTAAAAGCGAAATTCGAAATTCTTCAAATATCTGTTATATGTATGATGATCTTTATATAAAAACACACTTTGAGAAAAAATCGTTATAAAATGCGTATATATTAAAAAAATATATATTTTTTGTCTCTCGGAACCCTTTAAAAAAAGAAATAAAGACAAAGCTGAAATGAAGATTTATTGCTGAAATAATTCAATGCTAAATGTGAAAGGTGCTTAATTATTTATATTTGTTAAATATTTAAAAAATTACGTACTAAATACTATTCTCCTCTACTTAATAGTAATGAAAGCATTAGATATATTTTAAACAATGTAATATAAAAAAAACATTTTCGATCGCGATAATAGAGGGCAGCACTATTTTTATATTAATATCTATTAGAATACTTTCATTTTTAGCTATTCCATTTATACACCTCTTTCATTAATAGCTTAGGCTTTAGATTTTTGTTCATCTTAAGGATCAGTATACATTTGATAGTATAGAAATTTAATCTCAAACATGAAACTGTAGATTTTTATGCAAATGTTCAATTGTTTTGTGTTATTTAAATAATCTTTTCCTGGATTATAAAAGACTATATTACCATAATCCAATTTTGCTAAATATTTTTTCACTTTTGAAAATTTCATGCTAAAGTATGTAATTTCCAAAGATTTTTCTCTTTACTACATGATTCAATTTTAAAGATTTATGCAGGCCCCAGAAAGGAGTTGTTTTGGAATCTTGTCATAGATGGCGACACTACTACGAATTCTAAAATACGATTCTCAACTGGTATACCTCACACTCGTGAGGAATCAGTTGAGTAATATTTAGTTGAGGTACCGTGAGGGACATATTTGTGTGCTACATGACTCATGTAAAAGAGTAGGAATAATAGTTAGGAGAAAGTGATGTCTGATTTAGCTTTATTAATTAAGAATTTTAAGTAAAAAGTTCTGTCAGAAGTGGGATTCGAACCCACGCCCACATTCGTGGACCAGAATTCTCAACCCTCTGCTTCAGAGGAAGGATAATCCTTGAGTCTGGCGCCTTAGACCGCTCGGCCATCCTGACATGCTCCTTCCTAGCTCCCTGAAGGAGAGTTTCAGACTCTCATTTAAACCAGTGAAGCAACCGCAATCCTTTTCATCAGAGGGACTTCAACAAACTGTTTGGGAGGTGACGGAAAATTATAAAGGGCTTTATATGAAATCTTTTATGTTATGTTAAATTAGCTTCTTGTTTGAATTTTTTTTACTACTCTTAAGGCTTGAAAATAATTTAAATTTTCTGATAGCTGTATGCCTTTTCTCTCTAGTATATGCTGACCTATATCTCTTTTCACATGCATATGGATGAAAGTAACAAAGAAAGTTATTATAAGTTGGAAATTATTTACCATTGATTTAAGCAACGTAAGAAGTAACTATAGTTAAGTAATTATTAACTACTTTAATAACGTATTTACAATACAACAAACTTAATGAAACAATAGAAGAAAGTGTCTAAAAATCACACATCCCAAGGAAAGGAATGGCAAACGAAAAGTCATTATTTGTATATAAAATTCAATGAAAGGCTCAAAAAGTAATTATTTAATAATTTTCCTAACTATGTGTGCGAAATAGAATATAAACATATTTATTGAAATAGGACTTATTTAGTGATTGCTTTTTTAATTAAATACTTTCCTTGTAGCAGAAAAATGTATTCTTCTATTGAGAAACATTTTTACAGTATATTTTGCAAATTCTTGTTTGTCAGTTTCTTAAAATTCTTGAAAATTAAATTTAGGATGAAAGTCAAATGATAACAGGAAATCTTTCATGGTTGATAAAAGATGGCAGCACTGATACACATTATTCCTATATTTATTTGATTGCGTTGATCTTTTGAAACAAAAACAAAAAAAAGATCTATTTTTATTTGCTTGAAGAAATAAGCTGTTTTCCAGATTGGAAAATTTGTTTATTTTTATGTTTCATACCACATTAGCATGTCTAAGTAAAATATTTTATTTAATATATAATGTCTTACTTGAAAGTACGCAATGGAATATTATTAATAGGAATTACTTTAACGATCCTTTCATAGATGGCAACACTGCTGTATATGAAGTTCTGAAAAAGTCGACTGTGAAGTTCTCAAAAAGTCGACTGTTCTTGGCGGAGACCCTTGTTGCATGGGTTTTTGAAATGATGAAAATGACATAGCATCATGTGAATAATAATTATAAATAACATTTTTTGTGAACAACATAAATTTTAACTATTACCAGATCGATTGCATCCCCCCCCCCGGAAGCATGACGTCACATATCTCTTAGTAGTCCGAGGTTGTCGATACGAAGGTGATCACAAAATAAGTTATGTTGTGGATATTTCTGATGAGAGTGTAAATAATCAATATATATTTCGCAACTCGGTGAAATGGAGTGGAACGCTGAGGGAAAATGGCCTAAGTATCATCGCAGCAAGCCAATTTTCATGCTATGAAAAATGCGAGTGTTAAATATGTGCCAGTAAAAAAATTATAGTGTATCTCGCCTTTATTAACACTTTTTATGTACTCTAATTTTAAAATTAAGTAAACAAAATGACAACTTCTAGAAAATGTTACTTAAATCTTATTGAGGAATACGAAATCCAGGAACACACAGCTTCTTGAAAATCCGAAATGAGAAATATATATATTTATATCGAGGATTTTAACAAGCTGCGTATTCCTGTTAAAACTCCATGAAAAGATTAAAAAAGATAAAATACGAATGCTCTCGCAAGGTCTCTGATGTATTGTTACTGGTTTGAAAAGGTAATCGGAGAATTTAGTAAGTTGATTGCAGTCTGTAATTCCTGGGCTGATTCCCAATTACTCCTCCAATTTTTAAGGTCCTATTAGGGTAAGTGATTGATTTGAAATACCACGTCTCTCTAAAACTACAGGGTGTTTCAAAAAGAATCATCCGATTAAAAAAATTCATAACTATTCATATTTTAATCCGCTTTGATCGGATAATGAGTTGTCAGAAAGAGGGAAATCTCGAGTTTCACGCAATTGCCGACAAGTAGCGCTAACGCTCTTCCTTCGCCCGCTACTGCAGTGTTTGTAAAGATGGCGACTGCACAACAGAAATCATTTTGTGTTCTACTCTTTGCTAAGTGTGAGTCCGTAACAACTGTTCAGCGTGACTTTCGTCGACAAAACCCCGGTAGATTGAAGTTCCTATCTCTCAGAGTATTAGGCGATGGTATAAACAATTCGAAGACACGGGTTGTCTGTGTACGCATAACAGCCGTGGAAGCAGTGTATGCAGACATGCTCGCAAAAGTTTGGGACAAATTTGCCTACCGTATAGACATATGTCGTGCATCCAAAGGTGGGCATATTGAACACCTTTAATATGGTTTGTAAAAAAAAAAAAAAAAAACTTTATGATTAGCAATGTAATATAAAATTAATTTTCTGTGTTTCTGTGTTCAATATTTTCCATAATATAATCATTTCAAATCGGGTGATTCTTTTTGAAACACCCTGTATTATAAGAGTTCGAGGGTATGTCTCAGTTTGTAATCCCTCGACAGCCTCCAAACTGCTCCTCTAATTTTTAAGGTTCTATTAAGAGACCTGGCGGATTTGAAATCTGACACTTCTGCTAAGTGCTTTCTTTCTGATATCAAAGAAATGTTGGACACTGTCGCTCTAATGGCAATTATGAGAATAACAGGGTTTCTCTTAAATGTCTTTTATATGTGGCTGGGTATATTCCTTTTTCTGTCCTTATTTTTAAGATACGCCTGAAAGAAGCCTTAAATTAATCCGATACCACTACAGATTACTTCCACTTTTAAGTCTGCTGTGTACTTACCCTATTACAGTAGTTCCCAACCTTGGGTACGCGTACCAGTACCGGTACGCAGACAAGCAACTACCGGTACGCGAATGATTTTACAATTTAAAACAAAAATCTATTAAAAATGTGTATTACAAAAAAAAAGAAAAGAAATGACTATAATAACTAATAATCCATACGTTTTAATATTTTAGTTTGGAATTTCTTATCCATTGTTTGTGTTGTAATACTTTATTTGGATTTACCTAATCTCAAAAGATGCCGTCTACACCTGAATGTGTTATCTATGACCGCCCCATAAAAATTTGGCACTCGCCTGCGAATTATAACTGTGTCTATAACTGTGTTTGCGAATTATAACTGTGTCTGAGAAGTTTCTTGCCAAGCAGTAAAATTTTTAATGCCAGTTGTGACCACATATTTATGTGAAAAAGGATTTTCTGCAATGACTGCGATGAAAACCAAATATAGAGCTTTGCTGGACATTGAATCGGATCTTTGCCTTAAACTGACAAACATTGAGCCCGATATTACTTCTTTAGTTAATAATAAACAGGCCCAACCTTCTCACTAATTATATATTTTTTAAAGTGATTATTATAGTTTATGTATATGTTTAGCAATAAAAATATATCCCAAGTTACTTGTCTTTATTACAAATGTTCTCCATTGCATTTTATTCCCCATTTCAAAATTTTTGGTCTACCGGTACGTCATCAAATTGTTTACAACGTACAGGTACGGTACTATAAAAAGGTTGGGAACCCCTGCCCTATTGGATTTGGCCACCTCACTGTTAACCTATGGAGAAAATGTGTCCAAGGATTTCCAACTTGGATTGAAATATTTTTTTTTTTAAATTGCACTCCTTAATAGAGAAAGAAATTTTATACCTTGGGACATTTTTCGTTTTTGAAAAAAATGCAGGTAATATTTCAAAATTTAAATTATTCGGGGGGAAAAACTGATATAGTGCGTTTTAGATGCTCATTAATTCCTTCGGTGGACGAAATTTATGAAATGAATCCGGTTGCAAGGTGTAGAAAAGTTCAGGCTCTCTGCAAACACCATTTTTGCCATGGTTTTATTAACTCGCTTTCTTGTTTGTCCAGTACAAATCTTGCAATCGATTTTTAACTAACTTCCCGACTAGCTAGGCATTTGAAACTTTTAGAATAGCTCAGAACACGATGACAATGCATTCTTTTAATACTTTTAGCCATCTTTAAGCAGAATTGAATTCATTATTACCACGTTTTTATTAACTCGCTTTCTTGTTTGTGTGTTTGTCCAGTACAAATCTTGCAATCGATTTTTAACTAACTTCCCGACTAGCTAGATATTTGGAACTTTTAGAATAGCCCAGAACACGATAACAATGCATTATTTTAGTACTTTTAGCCATCTTTAAGCAGATTTAAATTCACTTTCAGTTAATTTTGTTGTTTGAAAATTTCTTACAATTGCGCTCTTTATTATCCATTTAATCATTTTCTTTTAAGTTGATGGGATAATTCATCAAAAAACGTTTTAAAAAGTATTTATTTATACATAGAATTGTCAAGTTTATATGATTCAACAGAAAATTTAAAAACGTGGTATATGAAAAGTTCTTTTTATCTTGTAATTATTATTGGATTATCAGCATTTATGTAGTTGTAAATAGTAGACAACCTTTACCCACAGGTCAACAATGAGGTGAGCGAATCTAACAGGGTTAGTATACAGCAGCTTTAATGCTAGAGAAAAGTCTGTGCATTCTTTCAGCTCTAAAGTTTAATAACACAATTTAGAATGACTCTCATTGCCGGCACGCTATTGGCATCTTTCTCTGTGGCAAACGATCCCCTGACTTTCTGTAGAGAAATCAATAAATTCATCTGACATCAATACAAGCTGCTTTCATTCTGTTATCAGACAAGAAGCTCGATGCTTTATTTCGCTCTAAAGCCGTTACAAATCCCTGCGGATCGAGAGCCTTTTTTTCGTTCTTCTCCATTGACACTGACAACGAAATGCGGTATTAAGGCTAAAAGCTTTAAGTTTCTACTAGCTGTCCTGGAAACGCCGGTAATCCTTTCTCTAATTTCGATAAGGCACATCCTCTTGCCGCTCGCTATGGCACTTCGGGTATGGAAAGGACGCCACGGGGTGTCTTCCAGTTATTAAGAGATAAGAGGCGGAATTCGACTCTTATCTAAGAGGTGCATTGCAGTTAACTCTTTTTTAAGTGGCGCTGTTAGCTCTGAAGAGGTTACGATTTTATTTACATTTGCTCTAAAACCCACTGAACCACTTTTTTTTTTTTTCAAACGCAAGCGATTACTACAGGCTGGTTCGGTGTTTCCCACGGATGTCATAGAATTCCGAGATTATCTGCGATATTATCTGTCTATGTTAAATATGTCAGTGGTTTAACATAGTTCCTTATTACGTTGTGTGTTAAATCTGAAAAAAAGATTGGAATGAGAAAGTTATAATTTTAGGCTTTTTATCAAGTAGGAAAATGCTTGTTAGATGAGTCTTGGCGTTAACATTTGCTCACGTACAAGATGTTTTGCTGAAATTTCAATGAGTGAATGTAATGCATTACAGCCAAGAGGCTGTAGTGCATCGCCAATTAAGTAAGATTTTGCTCTTGACACTAAACATTCTTATGCATGGGCATTCTGTGTACATACGTTTGCGCCTGTGGATGTTGCTCAAGTGATTAATAACACTGAGAGAAACCTTCGAATTCTCATCATAGTTTTAGACGCAAAAATCTTTTTTAATATTTTTCACTAAGAGACTACAAACATCTTATTGTTTTCATAATTTCAGTAAAACTTCTCTTTAAAACAAAGTTTAAGAAAATCTGTACTTCTGACGTGATTAATCAAGCCAAGGTAAACTCCTGGAGTGTCTCACTGATACAAAATCTATGATTCTAAATTGTTCTCGTAGTGTGTTTGACTAAAGAACTTTCTTAATTCTTTCCTTTGCAGTTTCGGGCAATCTATAAACGGGAGTCCTCTCTGTTCTGCACCTAAAATTTTAACTATTCTTTGAAAAGGTATTGAGAAGCCAGAAGCCTAACTACTTAATTAACAAATGCCTAGGATTTGAAAGAAAAATATTGTTTTTGTAATAAATGGTGAATTTATCTCATGTAGCACAACGCTCTTTATATGTCTAAAGGTAGTTGCTTTTTATTCCAAAGAATTGTTGTAACCGTGTTTAGACATTCTTTATATATTAGAACTAGTACGTTCAAATATATATATATATATATATATATATATATATATATATATATATATATATATATATATATATATATACATACAGGGTGTCCATAATTAAACTTCCCTACTTTAAAGTTGTCTACAGTCGAAACTATTGTTCAGAAAGTTATGAAATTTTGTGTAGGACATATTGAAGGGATGGGAATTTGTTTGAGTGAATAAAAAATTAGTTCAAAATTTCATTACCAGAGGGCGTTTTTGATGAATTACACATTTAGCCAACATTTACTATAGTTAAAAAAAATTATTACAACAAGACATGTTCAACACGACGGCCAGCTTCTACGGCTTCTGTCTAGAGCTTCTGCGGAAACAGGTTTCCTTCCTCTTCCAGAACGAATGTTAAAAGAACCAGTTTCTTCAAATTTGGCCACCATTAATCGAAGACCTTTAACAGTCAATGGACCTTTTCGTATCCCCTTCAAACTCCGAAATTTTCGTAGAGCAACTAGTGCTGAATTATCGTTTTGGTAAAACAATTTTACTAACAAAGCTCGATCTGGTAATCGTAACGATGACATTCTGATTAGCAATAGCAAGCACGCTGAAAACAAAATCTCCATGAAAGTTTCTAGGTTTTATAACAGCTTCTGCTCTACGTCGACAAAAATTAATTTGCGTATTTGTTTCTTCTTCGTTCCTTCAAATCTTTTGTCCAAAAATTAGTTATCAAATAAGTTTCCGATCGACTTTAAAGATTGCAATTTAAAGTAAATGCAATCACTTTAAAGATTGTAAAATTTAATGGGTATGAGTTATTGTGTTAGGGGGACCTATGGATAAAAAGATGGTGAATTCTTAAGTAAAGAACCAGTCGTAAATGTGTAATTCATCAAAAAATTCCCTCTGATGGTGAAATTTTGAACTAATTTTTTTATTCTCTCAAACAAATTCCCATACCTTCAATATGTCCTACACAAAATTTCATAACTTTCTGAACAATAGTTTCGACTGTAGACAACTTTAAAGTAGGGAAGTTTAACTATGGACACCCTGTATATACGGTATGAAATCTTCGCTAATGAGCTTTTCTCTAATATACCAACCGAGGAAACGGAGTAGTTAGTTTCACTTTAGTTCGGGTACCACTGCAATGTCCACTTTGCAACACACTCCCATAGAATCCCTTGTTACAGTACTACATGAAAAAGACTAGATGTGTTAAATCGTAGCATTATTAGCATTTACTCAGAAAAAAAAAATTTAAATCAAGCTTCTTTTACCTTTTCACAGGTGAAGCCATAAATGCTGTGAAATAAATATAAAGGTGACCAAAAAATTATAATCTTTTGGTTATCAAGTTTTTAGAACCTTTTTGAGTAGTACGTATTTTAACGATCTTATTGTGAATTAGAACATTTTGTGAATTAGCTGAATTTATGGTATTGGAGCTTAGATAATATTAGTAAATTGTTGCACTTTGCATACTTTTTTGCTTGTTTTCAAATATTAATCTTGGAGGATTTTACCATTTGTTTCGGAAAAGTTTCATCGTTATTAGTACATTTTTCATGCGGAATTGGAAATTTTAGCTGATTTTGACGTCTTGTTTTGAGATTTTAATTCTTTATTGCATGCGGTTTATTGCACGATTACGGATTCACAGATTTTTACTTACTGTTTTGAAACACAGATGTTAGCTGTTTTCTTGCATTTAGCGTATTCTTACTGCACTTTGAGGAATTAGAGGGTCTTTTTTTCCTACTCGTGTTGGAACACAGATGTAGAAAGCAATGCTGTTGATGGTATGTTTTTGCCGCAGTCCCAAGGTTGCAAATTTTTACTTGAAACACAAATGTACACTCCATTGTTGTGGTTAGCATATTTTACTGGACTATTTTAGATTAGCAGATATTTACTTATTGTTTGGAATAACGTACTGTATACATACTATAAGAGTAAATAGATTTTCCATGCAGTATTGTAGATAAGGAGATTTTAAAACTTACTGTACATTAACAAGTCTTTACTGTGTTGATCTGGATCAACATTTTTTCACTTTATTTCTGATATTTTAGTTTTACAACAGTAAAACACATTTTTAAGCATTATATACTTATAAAATTTGCTATTATAATGTTTAATTAACCTTCTCCTTTTTTTACAATTCATCACACGCACATGATAAACAACCATTCGAGATCCCTTGATTGTCAGACGTGTTTGGCGATTTTAGAGCCAAGCCGTGATACGATCTACAAGAGTTTTTCTTACACCATTAATTCTACCTCACCCCAACGGAGCTTTCCATCTCTCTTAAGGCTGCCATGTACTAACCCTATTGGATTCGCTCACCTCAATGTTAACCTATGAAGAAAATGTGTCTACTATTTACACCTACATAAATGCCGATAGTCAAATAAAAATGGTATTTTCAGGTAGCCTGAACTTTTCTGCACCATACAACAGGATTCATTTTTATAAATTTCATCCACCAAAAGAATTTATGAGCGTTCAAAACACACTATACCAGATATTTTCCCCCTAATAATTTAAATTTTAAAATATTATTTGCATTTCAAAAATATGTCCCAAGGTGTAAAATTTCTTTCTCTATTACAGAATACAATGTTATACATACATACATACATACATACATATATATATATATATATATATATATATATATATATATATATATATATATATATATATATATATATATATATATAATCTTCCAAATCCTCAATCCTTGGACACATTTTCCCCGTAGGTTAACATTGAGGTGAGCAAATCCAATAGGATTAGTACACAGTAGTCTTAAATCTTTCCTCGAATCTAAGTCCCTGCAACTTGCCCCTGAAGCATGTGTTAAAGTCTGCCTTAGGCTTCAACTAATGCGATCTTCATCCGACCTTGCTGTTTTCTTTTCTTTCACAAAACGAGAGCCTTGACCACGAGTCTCATAATGATACACTCGGAGAATGCAAATGACCGCGATGGCATAGAGACCCGGTTAGCGATAGGCTAATGAGGCATTTTGCGCTATCTGGTTCTCACTCCCAATGGACCCTGCAGGAACAGATTTCGCTGCCGAGAGTGAGAAATCGGTAGATTAAAAAAAGGGCCCTAAGTGTCCGGTTAAGTAAGTCTTTGTTGTTGGCGCCGCTCCGATTTGCTATTTTCGCGCGGAAAGAAATAGAAGATGGCAAATGAGTATTTTTAAAGTGGTTTTGAACTTAAAAAAAAAAAAAAAAGTTGATAGTATTGAGAACAATGCTCATAGATCCAGCCATCATCGGGGAAAACTGACTGGATGAAAGAAAATGCAATGGAGACAGCTTGCCGTGTGGGAAAGTTGGGTAAAGGGTTTTTCGGCAAGAGATGAAAGATTGAGATTTCCCAGATTAGCGCCCTTTACACGTACGCTCTTGGAGTGCTTGGAGCGTACGCGATTGCGCGCGGGAAAACTTGCAGTACGCTCAAAAGAAGCTTTCCCTTCCTCTCCGATACCTTCTCACGTGCACTCAATCGCGCGGGATCGGGGTTTCACGCGGGAAAGAACGTACGTGTAAAGGGCGCTATTGTCGAGACAAAGTCTCTGTGGTAAAATAACACAGGTTTGACGTGTTTCAATTTAAGTTTCGAGACCCCAATACGAATTGATGTTTTGGTTTTCTCTTGTGTGTTGGCTTTCCTTAAAGAATTCATATTAGTTTTACTAAACCTCTTGGTTGGGTCTAAGACAAAAGGGATAATTCCAATCAAGTCCTCGATTTATTATCTTATTTGAACGAGTCTCGAGACATCACATGCCTGCCCATGGATTTTAAAATAGGCAATAATTTGTAGTAGCAGACGCCTTTAGCTAGAGGCTGTGCCTGATACTAGTCGAAAATTCCACAGAGACGGGAGAACCCCCAAACGGCCTCGAGGGAAGATGATCAGTTGAGAGCTGTCTTTGAGCTGAGTCTTTGAGCTTGTCGCTGAGTGTCTTTGAGCGAGTCAGGCGAAACGTTGCCACGACCCCCCTGTGAATATTCTCAGTGAGCTAGAAATATCGTCAACTGGGGTAACTTCGGCCCAACAACCGAAAAAAGATTGTTAGTGCTGTATCTAGACAAAGGAGAGTGATTATCACTTATTTATTGCAAGGACCAATAGGTGGGTTAAATATAAAAGGTATAATAAGTATATGGGTATATAGGTACATTATAATAGGTTTGTTGGGCCAAAGTTACCCCAGTTGACGGTACTCTTAGCGAGTAAGTTAGAGTATCTTAGAGCTCCTGCTACGGGCAAATTATTCTTTATCTATTTTTATCTATTTTTATGTGTGTGTGTGTCAAGTAAAAGTCTTTCGTCCTTCGTGGTGCCTCTTCATTGAGTGAAAGAACGGAAAGCACCACTTGAACCCTGATTGTTATTACTTTATTATGGCAAAAATTAAAAACTGATTGATTAAGTTAGTTGATTTTATAGATTTTATTTACTAAAATGGGGAATTCAACTCTAAAGAAATTGAAACTGCTGAATAAATGGTGTAATAGATGACCTGCCTACTCTTTATTCTAGATTTCCCGTGCTAACTAATGACCCGTGTGTTTGGACAACCCTAAAAGGCAGGTAATTCAAAAATGCTGCTCCAAACTGTCAGTAGTATATATACCTGTATATATATATATATATATATATATATATAGTATATATACACACACACACACACACACACACATATATATATAAATACTTTACAAAATCGCTTTGTGGATGGGAGTGTGACCCCAGGACAAGTGCTACCGCGATGGAGAAAAGGATTTGTGATTTAAATAATGTTTGTTTTATAAAGTAATAAGACTTGTATACAGGTTTTCTTCGGGGAAAGTTTGCCATACTTCTTTGTTTACGAGCCAAGTTGGCATTCTTTTGAAACTAATTGTTTTCTATTTTTGTTTCCTTTCGTTATGCACGGATAAACAGTCCACGGGAAAATGGGGAATTACGTGTATATCTCTTACTGACTTCAAGTAATTTTGTTTAAATTACCGGAGTAGCCATTATTGCTCGTATACTTCAATGTGTCATGTATATTTGACAGAAATTATGCATTTGTGGGACAGTTTCTTCTTTTATGCTAGACTGTGTTATTTAAATCTAGGTATAGTTTAATGCATTCGGCCTGGTAACGTAGCCTCAACATAGAAATGAAGACGGAATATAAATCTCTACAATCTCTAGTTTCTCTTCGCTACATATGCAATATATATATATATATATACAGTGGAATCTCTATCTATCGTTTTTCAAGGGACCGATTGAAATGAACGGTAAATGCGGGAAAACGATAGATGCGGAAACGTAACAAAGCAATATGATCTTTGGTACTGGATAAAATGAACGACACATACGGAAAAACGATGGATCCGAAAACGATCGATCGAGATTCCACTGTATATATATATATATATATATATATATATATATATATATATATATATATATATATATATATATATATATATATATATATATATATATATATATATGTGTCAAATCTAGAGAAAGCCCAATTGATGTAATTAAAACCATTCGAGAACTTCAAGCAATTTTCAGACACTCGGGGTTTTAAAATAAAGAATAATTCACTAACCTGATATAGAAAAGAATGATTCACTAACCCGATAACTATACAGAACTCCATGTTTGGGAAGTGTTGTTGTTTTCGAAGACCAGGGGTTCAAAGACAGTCGCATCACGCTGCCCGAAGATTTGTTATTTGTACGCGCTTTCAGTTAGTTTGCAGTGGAGTCACATGGTCTGACTCATGCCATCAAGCACTTTTTTGCAGGGCTCTCCGTTTCTGGGGTTCAATAACTATATGCACTACTTGTATTTCCGAGAGAGATAGGACACGCGTTTTTTTCCGCTGGAGGCGATCAGTCGAATTGGCGGACCGGACTGGTTAATTAATATTTTAATAAACGACACGATATCGATATGGAATTTCTGGAATATCTGAGTCTTTATGTATTTCGATTTTTATGTATTTCGCCCGCACAGTGGACTTATTTACGATTATTCTGCAGCTGCGTCCGAGTCCTGTCATATATATATATATATATATATATATATATATATATATTTGTATGTATATGTATATGTATATATATATATTTGTATGTATATGTATATGAATATATATATATATATATATATATATTTATATATATATATATATATATATATATATATATATATATATATATATATATATATATATATATATATATATATATATATATATATATATATATATATATATATCTACACACACACACACACATTTGCTGGAATATATATTTTTGATCGAAGATGTTCTCTGAAGCCTGATGTTTTAAACTTCGCGTATACTATTCTTTGAGCTTTTTTGTTTCGTGGATGAGTCAGTTTCCCGTAATCTTCAGTCATCCCGTATCTATGATAGACAAAAGCTTTAATATTTGTAATTATCTAACCATATAGCCAAAAATTTGGCATTTTAATATATATGAAATGAGTAAACTTAAATTTCTAAACTCCGTGTCTATGTTTGTGCTCCACATTCAACCGAAATGACTCATAAATATAAAACAATCTGAGGTTTGTGTAAACAAGGCACGGGCAATAAAAGTCGCTTCCCAAGATAAATTAATATAAAGCGGTAAACGAAACCATGCAGAGCAGAAAGTCGTAACAGTCCATTCGTAGACCTCAGTTATTTACGAAGAAATGGATCGCTGGTTAAAACGTTCTATTAGCCAGCGCCGAATCTTCCCCGTTTTGAACAAATATTCCGGCGGCATACTTTTCCCAACCTTTTTCTCAGTCATTCTTCGCTTTTTGGTACATTTTCTCACCTGAATCTCGAGGTCTAAGTCGGCATCATCTCGGTTGTCTCTCGCGTGTTATTTGTACAGTCCAGTTCAAATATGTCACGAATCGGGTAGAGCCATTCAGCATGCTCTCATCAGGTCAGAATCCCACGCGAACGCTCATTCCGGGTAAGCGGAATTCCTTTATTTACCGGTGGCACAGACCTGATCTTCGCCGTGAAAAACGCCTTGGCTTGTTTCTGCAATGGTGAAAAGGAGTGAGAATCTGTGAGTACCAAGTTTCCACGGTCTCGGATGAAAGATGAAAAAATTCTTATTTAATAGAAAATTCAACGAGTAAATTACAAAGGTTGTTTTCAACTCTAATTATATAGAGGAACAAGTTTAAATATTTTTTTTCTTTTTTATTTGTACGAGAAGGTGCAATTTTTTTTAATAATATATGAACTGAGCGAATGTTTTAGAATTTTGTTCTGTTGAACAAAAATAAAGTAAGTCGAATTAAGATATTTTGAACGAACATCTTGGACAGTTGTAAGTATATTTAATTCAAAATAACGCTTCCTCATATAGTTAGCACAGTTTTGTGGGTTGCGTACCACAGTTTTAGAGGCTAAAGTTGCGCACCACAGTTAATTCTCAAACTGTGGTACCCGGGTAGCTCTGAGGAGAAAATTGAAAAAAAAAAATGTTAACTTGTTCCTAATAAAAACATTCACGAGAAGATTTTATTTTTGGTTACTTGAAAATACTTGCCAAACTGTTATCTTCTGTTCAATACATATTTAGTTACTTACTTACTTACACACACACACACACACACACACACACACAAAATGGCTTGTTCTGAAACGGTAAAAATGAGTAAG
>OU015497.1:100368496-100413496 GCA_907164885.2 Dolomedes plantarius | reverse complement strand
TGGCGAGAATCAGAGGGACCTCGGGAACTTCGTTAGACCCTGATGTTAAAACTTTAGTCGCGGGAATGTCAGAGAATTCAAATTTGACAAAGAGTCATTTGTGCGAAACCATAAGAGACTATAGAAAATCTAAAACAATTAAACTTTGATCTTGAGATGAAGTAGAATTCGGCATTCGAGATGAACTTAAGTTACGTCATAGTGAAGAGTTGTTAATTTTAAGAGAGTTTTTGCAATCAATAAAATTTTACGAAGAAATTGCGATTAAACCAGTTGAAGCGGATAGCTTTAGCACAGGGGACACAGGTCCAGAAAATTCGCCTAGTATGGCTATTCGGGAGAATAAAACGGATAGGTTGTGTACAGGGGACACAGGTCCAGGAATTTCGCCTCTTGTAGCTATTCAGAAAAAAGGAACGGATAGTGGGGTTAGCGCTGAAACTAATTTAGGTAAAAGCAGTAACTCTAAGCTGGTGAGTCCTGAGGAGGTTGGGAAAGCCGGAGTTTTAATCCGACCAACTAAATTACCCGGAAAAATTGATTGTAGGGAAAACGAGTCGGAAAATGTAAAGTCGAAAGTAGCTCCTGACGGGACAAAAGAATTGGGAGAATCGCATTCAGAAAGACCGCTCATTTTGGGGGAGGCGACCGAATTGGGGAAAACGGGTTTAGCGCAAGTTTCCGAATCTGATTTTGGCGAAGCGCAAGTCAATTGTCCCTCCTTGAAGTCCCTTTGGGAAAAAGCGAGCGACCCTCAAAACTCCGAGTTTAGCGTAGAAGGGGGCAGGCTAGTCCGATTTTCGGAGTCTAAGACGGGAAAGCTAGAATCGCGCGTACCGATTCCAGGAAAACAGGAGTCGAGGGACGGCTGTATTGAACCTGAAAGGTTTTTGTTCGTACGAGGCGTTTTGTACGGTTTTCAGGGGAAAACAGAGAGTAGTATTCGCGTGGCGAAAAGGGAAAGTTCCCCCATACGGTTTTTGGGAGAACAAGAGAACCCACCGAGAAAGAAAAATTCGGGTTTAGGGCAGTACGTTGGACAAAATTTGGGTAATGACGAGGATATAGAGTCCCAGAACATAAAGAATGGAAATTCAATATCTGAGGGCGAGGTTGTTGGCGTACGGGAAGAATTTGAGAGCATAACCGGGAGACCAAAAGATCGCGTATTAGTTCGTACACGGGAGGTTTTTGAAGGTGTAGGGCTTGCGACGAATGTCAACCGAGGGAATTTGTCTAGAGAGATTGGCGAATGCATAGAGGTGACGCTCTCGACGACAGGAGATTTCCGTTCGAAACGGTTGAGTTGGGAGGAATCAAGTTTAAGGATATTCCCAGGAAACGGTACCCGGGTTCGAGAATTAGTACGTAGATACCTCGTAGAAAATAAATTGTGGATAAAGGGACGGATAAGATTAAAAGGATTTAAAAGGAAGTGGATTGTCCCACCAGAAAGATTAAAAGGTCATGAATGGAAACCCTGTAATGGGAAGATTTTGGACTATAAGTTAAATAGTGAGACTAACTATGGGAAGGGTAAATCACGATGTTATCCTGTTAGTTGGGTAGAGCAGCGTTTAGTGAACCCCGAGAAGGTCAAACTGTGGAATTATAAGTTACGGAAAAAGGTCAGATGCAGAATAGGTTTGTTCTGTAAGACGGATACCCTTCTCCCTATTGTAGCAGAAATGGTTATAATTGTAGCGACGCATTATGAAACAATTATGGTAGTTATCGCAGGAAAGCTATTGTATACATTTGCACCTTACTTGAGAATAGTGAGGAAAAGTTAGAGCGAGAAATTTCGTGGTGGATTCCCTGTGAGAAAATTAATAGCAGGCAAGATTTTGAAAGGAAGGAAAACCATCGAATTGATAAGGTTAAATTATCAGGGCAGGGTTGTCCGAGATCTGAATCTTTCAAAATTTTGGGCTTTGAGTTGAGTGCTGTGAAAGTAATCGAGCACGAAATAGGTTTTCGCAACGCAGTTGAATCTGTAAAGAATTGTGAATACGTAAACGAGGGGAATAAGCGTCAATCAGCTGAGCAATTGCAAAATTTCCTAAGACGTAGGCGAAAGAAAACATTGTGGAATTCGGTTAAAGTAAAAATGAAGGAAATTGGGAATTTACGAGAACCTAGGGAGAAACTTTCGGGGGCAGCGGATCAAAACAAATGGGGTGTCAGTAGGAAAATTACTGCTAGATTCAAGCTGAACCGGCACGAGAGAGTTAGGGTTCTCATGAAAATTTCTGAGGGTAAAATGCATTTGCATTAATTTAGGTTATGAGGATATTTACATAAATTAATGAATAAATATTAATAATATATTGTGAACTGTATTAATGTATTAAATTGGTTGTGAGTGTGAATACATAATTTAAGAAATAATGATAATTATAATTATGATGAATTGTACGACTTTAAATATGTTGGTGATTTCATAGCCTAAGAATTGAATGTATAGTGATTATTGTGATTATTGGATTTATTGTGATGAATTTTTGTAATTAAGTTTAATTTATTTGTGCATCCATGAGTAAGATGGCCAATTAATATTGATTATTGATGTATGGAAATTATTTAACGATTTGCATTGTGTTCAACGGTGAAAAGTATTTAAGGTTTTTTTTGTTGTATTATGTCCAATTGTGTGACTGTTCTGTATCGTGAATGGAAACTTAGACGGTTTTGTCTATTGTTAGGTTTTTAGTTCAGGATGAACTGATACGTGAAAATCCAAATAAATCGTGTAGATTCTATGTTATATGAATCTTAATTTACCAATTGTGGGTCAAGTAATTTTATGAAATTATTGAAAATTGGAATATCAAGTGTTTAATGGAAGTAAATTGTTTAAATATGTAATGAAATGAGATTTCGGTTCTAGGTATTGTTAATGTATTAAAGATAATGACAACTTCCATGTGATGACGGGGTATTGTTCAAAAGAAATGTCCCGCACTCATAATGAGTGAATGTGTATGTCTGGATCCGTTATTTCTTTGATGAATAAATCAGAAAATGAATTTGGGGTTGGAACCCTTTTTAATGTTGAAGAATTTAACATAGTGAAAAATTTTGTTCGGATCCATTTTTCTTGATGAAAGTAATTTTCTTTAGTTGTTTTGTTTGATATTCAATTCGAGTTTAGGTAATTGATTAAATTAAATGTTACTTTGAGTCAGTTTTGGGGACCAACGATTAAATGGAAGAAATTAAAATACTTTTGGTAAAATAGGAAAAATTAAAATGTCCTGTAATTAACAAAAAAATACTGTGAGTCTTGTGACGAGCAGGTGATAAGCTTGATGTTGTGCTAATATTTTATGTCCTGCATAAAGGCAGTGTCACGTGTATTGTGTATGCTACATTTAAATGGACCTATCAGTATTTAATCATCACCTGTTAGAGTGGCATGAGTCGTATTCTAAGAGTAATAGGTTTTGAGTTAAATAGGCTGTATTTAAATGTGTTATTTAGGTAAACTGGTTATATTTAAAATAGTAGTAAGGATTTATGTGTAGCCATAGTTATGTGAATGGGCCATTTTTGTCTAAGCCCATGTATTCAGGTTGTGTATACCTAGAGGTGACACAGTGGTTTCGAGTGCTTATTCTAGTGTAGTGAAAAGTACTATTTTAAAGGTTCATTTTAAGTTCAGTGACAAGGACTGAAAAATTGGGCATGTAACTAAGACTTGGAGTGTTTGTATTGTTTTTATTTCTAAGTATGATATGTGTAACTAAGATCTTAAGTGGTTGCATTGTTTTTTTAAGTATGATATATGTATCTAAGATTTTGAGTGTTTGTATTGTTTTTTAGGTATGATATATGTATTTAAGGTTAAGTGGTTGTATTGTTGTAGCTAAGAGATTTATGTAATTGATTTCATGAAATGTGTTGTCATGTACTCAGTATAGACTTGTGCTATATCTTGAGTGGTTGTGGTGTATCAAGTGAAATATATATACCCAGTAAAAAAGAAAAAAGAATGTAATTCCAAAACTGAGTACGCGTAATTATGATTTTAACGTAATTAGTGACAACGGAAGCACTTAATGCTTGGCAGGAAATTTAAGAGTGGGAAGATAGATTCCCTCGCGCATGAATCTCTCTGGGAAAACTTAAAAGAACACAATCTCATATCTGAATATTGAAGTAATTATCCGAACTTGGATACCCCAAAGATCTTTGGACTTTCTTAGGGGGAGGGAGCTGTGATGTCGTGCAACATCCCATGCTTTCTCACAACGTTCACAGGACAATTGTGTACAAAGAAGTCTGAAGCTGAGACGTGGAAACCAGCATTCTAAAGGTTCAAGGGGCTACCCATAGAAAAACCCAGATAATAGTTTTTGTTATTCTAGGGTGCATCATTAATTTCAGTTCGCCATGGGGCAGACGGATCTTGGCCGGAAATACCACAGGACAAAGATCGGCAGAGAACTAGCAGATGCTCTTTATGAAAAGTTTTTCAGGGCTGGGCTGACCGGAAAGTGACCAGCACGGCAAAGACAAAGACCGCACAAGGCGTCCGATGGCGGAAGTGAAATCCAACCCCCTCGGAGGGGGGAAAATCTGCTTGGGAGGTGACTTGAAGGAACAGACAGTCAGTTGGCAGAGGCGAAGTATAGAGGATGGTCAGCGTTGGGAAGCTGATAAGACAGTTTTTTTTGTGAGACCAGTGGCTAGTTCCATGCACGACTAGCAAATCTAATGAATAGTAATAGCCGAACGGCTAACTGTAAATATTTTGTATATAGTGAGTTCTAATAAAGGAACTTAATTTTAATTTAATTTCGCGCCTCTGCTTATCTCAAATATGAGTCTGATTTATTTGATCTCGTGTGAGATTGTGTTGGCTTGTTGTCGGCCACGTCATGACATCATTCAGCGTCTTCCGCTAAAAGGCTAGGTAATTATCCTCTGGACAGGCTTTGTCTGCAAGCAGGGGAATTTCATACAGAAGACGGCCTCCGAATTGTCCGACGGCGACACGGCGTCTGCCACAATTTGGTGACAAAGCGACTGTCACCGATGAATACGGTAGATTGATAATGGACGTCTTACCGTTAGGCTCTCTCAGGAATTCCAAGTGTGAAAGGGGCGTAAAGTCATTACAGACTAAAATTCCTCCCCTCCCCAGATTTTTTTCTGCAGAAGTTTCCACCTGCAAAAAAAACAGAACAAAACATTGTCCTTCTCAGGACAATTTCAATTATATAACTTTTCCCGAAGGCAAATGCACGCCCAATTGACATTACGAGTAGACCGTTAATTTTGATCAAACTCTGGCTTTACCTTCATGAAAGAAAATTTTTAACTGTACTTCAAAGTATCATTTTAAAAGCACATCAAAAGGAATTTATAATTAAAATTTACGCACTTTAAAATCTCTAATAAGAGAACATGCCGTAGCAAAGAAATTATAAAAATTACACAATAATATAACAAGTCATGGCAAAAATTTTAAATAAAATCGTATACTAATACATGTCATATCCAAAAAATTTAAATTCATAGAACACTAGTACGTACACATGACACTACATAAAAAACATTATAACTAGTAAGTACTCAACTGGGATCCCATAATTTACCTTAATTGTGATCACATGACACAATAAATTCTCAAATTGATATTAAACACAGTTACAATGAAACAACTTTACACAAATAAAATTAAATACAAATCCAAAATGGATACCTAACTTCATACAGAACATATCATCACGGTTACTAATACACATGAAAATTTTTAATTTCTTACTTAGCTTTTTAATACATTTAGCACTTATCGTCATAAAAACAATTTAATACTCGGCTTTCCGTAGATCCTGGATCAGGGAACTTAATTCGTTCACGATTACCTGTGATCCAATCTGCCGTTTCCATTTAAGTGGACAGTCATCAGCGACCTAAATTTAATTATTCATTTTATCCTACTATAGGATTCACAATCGATTTAGGGTCTAATTTTTCAGTACTGACTGACATAAAATTATAACAAAATAGCTCATTGGCTCACTCCTTATCTAAAAAAAAATTCACAAACCTCACATTCCTTTTAATCACTTTGTTTCTTTGACAACACTTACATTTATCTGTTGTCGTAACAACTCTTCAGACAAAACTTATCGATTTCACAATAAATCATCCAATTGCGGTATTCAAACACCGTACGGAGTGCATTTTGACTCCAATTACTACCTTCTTAGGTATACACAAAAACATACGCATTTGCATTTAAAAGTTAGCCAATACCTTTCTGAGGCATTCTACTGGCTTATTCAACAAACAAAACAGAACATAAAATGTTACAATTGAACATTAACTAAAACCTATCTGAGGCATTCCAACACGGCATACATAAAACCGTCATATGGCGTTTGCCACTACAAAACCGTTATATTATGATAACGTCAAAGGAATTTCACCTGAATTTTCCTTTAAAGCAAAACTCAACTTCTATGGTCGAGTCGTTCAAATTTACAAACAATTACATGTTACAATTCATAAAAAAAACATTACTCAAACGAATACACATTAATTTCTGGTCACATTTTTACACTGAACTACAATTAATCAACATACCTATAATATACATTTAAAATTTTACGACTAAACTTCGGCTTAGCCTGGTGTTCGGCGGGAATTAATAGTGTTAAGACGTTTCTTATTATTCTTAACATTAGGGCATTTCCCCTTTTGACATTTGTCACAAGCCGACACGTAATCATTTATGTCTAAGTGACAATATGGCCAGTAAAAATACTGAGTTAATGATTCTTTCATCTTAGCAACGCCTAAATGAACATTAGTTTGTTTGTGGCAGTCTTTTTAATTTCTCTCGATACTTTCGAGGCACAATAAGCAGTTTTCTAGTGGTTCCATCGTTATTTTTTTCTGGTAAAATAACATCTCTTTTACCACTACGTACTTATTTTCTTCGGGCGTCTTCTTTTTTTGCCCTATCAAAAATTACTTTTAATTCTTCGTCCTCACTTTGTGCAACTCTAAATTCTTCGGGTGAAGTCTTTAATAAGTCGGGAGTAATTATTTGTTTCTCCTGGAGAGGCAAGATAGTCGCGCTCTTCAGCAGGGATTTCTTCTACCGCTTCTGCTCCGGGGATCACTTGCTCTATTTTCGTTATTTCATCTCCCGTGTTTAGTCTTTCTCTATCTAATTTTAGTTTTTCGGCCCGAGTTTGCACAGTATTTTTCACCTGAACTTCTACATTCCTGTTGATCTTCTCAAGCAAGGCTGCCGTTTTATTTCCTAACACATAGAGTTTCTGCTCGAAATCCGTATTGCTGACAGCTGCTCTAGTTATGGTGTGGCCCCATTCACATTTTAAATCGACCTCTGCTATAGGTAAGCAAACGGATGAATCTAACAAAGGTGCACTGACATAAACGTGCTCTCCTGTGTACATATGGGGTTGTACCAAATTTTTAGAAATCAGATCAATGCTCGCTCCTGTGTCTCTCAGAATAGACGTAGATTTTCCATTAACGACTCCCTGACTGATATATGGAGTCATCACGCCACTCGAGTCTCCTCCACTAGTTTCTGTTGCTGCGATAATTTCCGTCTCTTTAAGTTTAGGGCACTGTGGTCTCAGATGGTCATAAGAACCACACTCGTAACAACGGAGCTGTTTTCTTTTCTCAAAAATTCTTTCCTTGTTTTGTCCACTAGAAGCTTCTTTTTCCACATTTTTTTTCTTTCGTTTCTTCCTTAAATTTATGGTTATTGTTAAAGGGCTTATTAAATTTATCTTTGGACTTTTGATTCTTTGGGAATTCTCTTGTTCTGAAACTGTCTTGTAAGCTTTCATACTTATCGATTTTTTCAGCTAATTCTAAAGGAGTATTAATCTGCATCCACTGCTCCAAAAAATGATCTTTTATATCGGCAGGTACCCGTCTCTTCATCTGTTCCGTTATGTGTAAGTCTCTCAGTTTCTTAAATGTAGTGATTTCTAAATCCGCTATCCATTCATCATAATAGCCACTAAGCTCATGGGCATAATTCCTCCATGACTTATCTGCGAGTTTAGGATGGCGATAAAACAGTTGTTTTAATTTTTCCGTATTCATCCTAAATCTCTGGAGAAACATCTCTTTGACGTAGTCATAATCTTTTGCCTGTTCTGGCGATTCTCTAGCCATCATGTTGGAAATTTCTGGGGTTAGTACCCCTAACAAATATGGCACCCAATCTTCTTTAGGGACTCCCGCCATATCTGCTGTCCTCTCGAAATTAATTAGGTACATGCCCATTTCGTCCCGTTTCTCGTCAAATTTCTGTATGGTTTTAAGGAGCTGAATGTTCTGAGTTGCGTCTGCATCTCTGTCCCTCCCATTTCGGGCTCTATTGTCTCCATTAATTCCTAATTCCAGTCTCTTCATTTCGAGAGTAAGTTGGTCTTGACGAATTTTGTCTTCTCTCTCTCTCTCTTCTCGTTTCGCTTCTTTCTCTTCTTGGCGAAGTCTCTCTTCACGTTCCTTTCTATCTTCAATAATACGCTCTAGTGCGAGTCTAGCGTCTTCTTCGACGTAATTTTCATTTTCTGTAATGATCTTCTTAATTTCGAAAATCTTAAGCGTATCGTCAGCTAGTCCTCCTAACTCCTCCGAAAGCTCTAAAAGGTCCTCTTTCTTACCCTTAGTTAAAAAGGACATTTTTCCAACTTTAGGGTAACTAACTGTATGATAAACAATAAAGTTTTCCCTCAGTTACTAGCAATACCTTCCGACGGTATGTGTCCTAACAGGAACTAACAAGTTCAAAACTGATCAATTTTAGACTGAACTATAATTTTAGCCCTTATGAACACCAAACTAGCACCGCACAATATAAACATTCACAATTTACTCAATACCTATCAAATCAAAATACCGAACTCTTATACTGAATACACATAAACAGAATTCTCAAGTTAATCAACACTCTATATAGATTTCCAACACAGTAATACACAAATACTAAATTATCACTGTTAATATCAAAGCATAAGAAACTTAAATATATCTGTTACTATTAAAAGAAAAAAATACTAAATAAACACTTTATTATCAAAAGCAAAAAAAAAATTCACTTTCTTTAAAAATAGAGAAAAACATACAGTATTTGCAATTAACAAAACACAGAAATTGGCTAAACTTATTGCAATTCCTAACAAACAAAATATTGGTTCTTTACTTGAACACTAACTGGTTACTCATTCATATACCATAAAAACACGCAGAAATTGGTTTTACTTATCACAATTCCTAAAACAATAGTTCCTACTTAGAACTTCAAATGGTTAACTCATACACCATTAAAACACATAAATTGATTTAAATCATCCAAATTTCTAATATAAAATATCAGTTCTAAAATATCAGTTCTTAATACGAACTCTAAATGGCTACTTATACATATACCATTTAAAAAAATACAGAAATTGATTTAATTCATCAAAATTTCTAAAATATCAGTTCTTAATACGAACTCTAAATGGTTAACTTGTACATATACCATTTAAAAAAAAACAGAAATTGATTTAATTCATCAAAATTTCTAAAATATCAGTTCTTAATACGAACTCTAAATGGCTACTTATATCTATACCATTTAAAAACACATTAAAATAATTTTTACTTATTGCATTTATACAAAACCATTATTTAGTTTTTAAATCAAAGCCAGAATCTGATAAAAAGAATCGGCCTACCTGTAATCCTTTCGATCATCCCTGATATCCTATCGTAACTTCTGACACCATTTAATAACAGTCTGTAAGGACTTCGCCTAAAACCAAGAATGACAGCCTTTAATATTTACAAAATGCTTTATTGGCATCTAGATTAAATATAGGCTTTATACAATAATTACAAAAAATAAGCACTATCTGAGGCTATTTCGCGGGATTCAGGATATCATAATGGAACACGGCAGGCTCTCCGTCTCTGGCACGCGTCCGACGACGAGGGTTGTCCACACCTGTAAGGAAAAGTCAACTGCTCCCATTTACATCAAGGTGGCGATATATATCCTCGCCCATCTCTGTGGGTGGTTGAAGCGTGCTCCCTTTGAACCCTTTCATAGACCGTCTTCAGACCATTCCGCGTCTTCCGCTAAAAGGCTAGGTGATTATCCTCTGGACAGGCTTTGTCTGCAAGCAAGGGGGATTTCATACAGAAGACGGCCTCCGAATGGTCCGACGGCGACGCGGCGTCTTCCACAATTTGGTGACAAAGCGACTGTCACCGATGAATGCGGTAGATTGATAATGGACGTCTTGCCGTTAGGCTCTCTCAGGAATTCCGAGTGTGAAAGGGGCGTAAAGTCATTACAGTATCTACCTTTCGATTTTCCTCAAATATTTGTTTTGTAACATTCTTAAAGCACAATAATCCACTTTGCAGTATGAAAGTGTTCTTGAAGTTGATATATTGCTAGTATAGGATACTGTATTGTTGTTTTTAATGTATCCTATGACTGGTGTAAATTTTTGTAGATTTCTACAGTGTTAGATGTATGATTTTATTAATTTCTTTACCTGTGAACTTGATTCCCTTCCCATAAAACTGAATGGGTGTCTGAGTAGGATAGATTTAAGTCAATCTATTCTATGTCAGATTTTTTTCAGTTAAATCCATGAAACTATAAGAACTGACAGACTTTATGGCTAAATATTTTTCATCCATTGATTTCATGCATCCGTTTTGTTGCTGGCTGGTTTTATGATGGGATTGTTTGATTTAGTATTAGTGTGTTACCAACCTTAGTTTAATGCAGCACTCTTAAAGTATGAAGCATGAAATATTGATTTGTTTTGCATTGTACTTATATCATACATTTAATTTTTGTTAAATGAAGTAGTGTTTATTTTTAACGGTTCAGAATTAGTTTCAATTGCAACATTTTTTATTCAAATTCATAGTCATGTTTTTCTTCTTTATTTCATTAATTTATACAAGACACTTCATCATGATATCCTGGTTTGAAATTTTCACCTTTTTAACGATCAAAAATCTTTGATAGACAGAGGAGAAAAAGCTCTGGCTGCTAGTGATACTGAGTTATTTGATAACAATCCAGGAAACAGCTTGATTTTATCTAAAGTGCAAGCATCTATGAGAGACAGATATATAATGTGACAGTAAGTTGTACATGTAGCAACATTTGTTTCTTTAATATTTATTTTATGGTAGTAATTAAGATAATTGTTTTTCTTTTTATTCTTAAAATATATTAATCTCTGATGTTAATTTATATGTATACCTTTTTGCCAAATATAGAGCTATGAGAGAGACTATAACCAGTACATTTTGTTTAGTTATTCTTTTAAAATTGTTTTTCTTTTGAAAAATTATTGATTTCTGTTGTTAATGTATATCTATATTTTTTGTATTTTTTTAAAAAGGCTGTAATGGGATTTCTGTGTTCTTTCTTTCACATTATGAATGGAATGTGATATAAGTTCTGTAAAACTTGACTTTCCGTATTTTGAGTGACATTTTAAATAAAGTGACCAAAATGAAGAGATTTCAAAACATAACTCAGAATTTATGTGTAACCTCCAAATGCAATGGTTAAAGCATAGTTATTATTAAAATACATGTAATGAAAACTGTAAGCTTTTTATCTAAAAAAACTCACCAAACATACCATTCATAAAAACTACGATTTTTGGTCCCTGGAGCAATTGCAAAAATATCTCATTTACAAAAACTTAACATTACATGGTTGGTATGGCCGCTCAGTGCCATAACCGAATAGTTATGACACAGAGGATGCATGTGGAGGATTTTTTACGTGGTAGAATTATCGGCCACCTGGAATGTGCACGTACTCAGATGGAAGTATCCAAGGAACTTGGAATTGCCCAAAGTGTCATCTCTAGGCTTTGGCAACGATTCCAAGATTATGGAGATGTCAGTAGACGTTACAGTATAGGTCGCCCCCGAGTTACAACGCCGAATGAAGACCGGTATTTGGCAGTAACTGCCAAAAGAAGCAGACGGAGCACAACATCCAAGCTGTCTCGTCAGCTATTTACAGCCACGGGTACCAAAGTTTCAAGGCAAACCATGTACAGACGCTTGGGAAATGTTGGTCTATACGCAGGGCCGCCCAGAGACTTTACGAGGCCTGGGGCAAACTTCTGTTGGGGGGTCCTAAGACTATTTTTCAGAAGACTATTTTGTAGTAGGAGAAATCTGATTAATCAAATAATTTTTTTTTATTTTTTGGGGGGCCCCTTTTTTCAGGAGATTATTTTGAATTTTTAAGTACGGTACAAGTTTTAGAATTTCCTTTGGGAGGAAATCTAATAAATAATTTTTAAAAAAATTTGGGGGGCCCCTCCGGCAGTTGGGAGCCTGGGGAAAAGTTCCCCAGTTGACCCCCCCCCCTCCCATCTGGGCAGCCCTGTCTATACGCCATCGGAGTGGGACGCCATTTTCGGCTTTGGAGACCAGAACTAATCGCTCCCATGTTAACGTCGATAGAGAAAAATTTCGAGGATTTTTTACTTCAAAGTCAATATTTTTTAACTCTTAAAACCTATTGAAATGTAGACCGAAGAACGTCAACTTAATTCTAAAAATACTTTTAACCATGTTCCAAACGCAATATTTAAAGGAAATTGAAAAGTTTCTTTGGAAATCGGCTGTTTTACGCTTTGTGCGCAAACATTTGGTACAGAGTTGGCTGATTTTCGCCAAGTGCGAATGCTTTTGTACATTTCAGATTTATCTCTGGTTTGGCGGTAAAAATCTCACCAATATCTTTAGTTGCTACCAGAAGCATGCATGTGCATATTTTTATTTCGCAGTAACTAAACAGCAAAGAAAATGGTTTGCTGATGTATGTCAGCCCTACTCTTTCTCGTATTTTTGTTTTGCGTAGCACTTAAAATAAATACCTGCTTGTCATAGCATTTCTATTTTAATATTTAATTTTGAACTAGCTGAAGTACCCGGCATTGCCCGGGATTTTAACAATATTTGTTAACCAAAATCAACACAGTATAAATAACATAGAAAAAGTATATGTGAAATGTTATACACATCTCAGAATTCAGGAATTTCAGCCTTTCATCATTGAAGCACTAAAATCTGAAAAGTAAAAATGTCAAATTGTCTAATGTTTGCTAACCAAAATTAATTTAAAACTAAACACGTTATAAATAACATAGAAAAAACATGTGAAATCTTATACACATGAATAAAATGAAAACCCAAAAAAAAATATATAAAATTATAATAAACTCCTCAGAATCCAGCTAGATTTAGCCTTTTATCATTTGGGCAAAAAAAGAAGCTGAAATTACAGGTTTAGCTGAAATTTCCAATAGAACCATGATATGACTCTAGCGTTGCCTCTTAAAAAATGAAGTGTTTGATTGAGGGCTGCAAACCATTCAACTCCTCTCCCCATTAAACTCCTATAAACATCCTCTACATATTAAATTCCTTTTCTCTCCATAATAAACTCCTCAGAATTTTGGTAGATTCAGCCTTTTATCATAGTACCACTAAAACCTGAAACATCCTCTCCAGAAATATAAATTTATTAATTACAATAATTAAACTTACGCAAATGTATGAATTACATAAGTTTTTTAACCAACATTTGAATAATTCGTAAATGAAAAAGCATATGAAAATAAGATAATAAGAACTTCCGGAATCGAAATTAATTACCCTTAATTTTTAATTAATAAAAAACCAACATAATATGAATAAAAACGATAGTTGTTTAAAAGCATATGAAAATAAAGCTATTATAAAGATAATAATAAAAAAAGCATATGAAAATAATGCTCGCGTATAAAGTTAACTTTATGATATAAAGATAGTAATAATAATATAAACCGCGTGCATAAAATATTTAGCTTTTCAAGCGAAATAAATTAATTTTTAGAAAAAACTACTTTTAATCGAAAATTAAATACATTGCACAAAATTTTGATTTTACCAACTTTCTACCCTACAATTTACACCCTACTTCTTTGAAGTTGGGTGTTGAAACATCCTCTTTGAAAAATTTACACCTTACTTCTTTTAAATAGGGTGTAAATATAAAGTTTTAACAGCGAATTGAATGCCAGTTAAAAATTATTGTTGTTTAAAATCATATGAAAATTACGCTATTATAAAGACAAAAAAAGCATAGGAAAATAATGCGTGCGCATGAAGTTAACGTTACGATATAAAAATAGTAACAATAATATGTATATATAAAACAGTTCCGTGACTGACTGACTGATTGACTGACTGACTGACATACAACGTACAGACCAAACCGCGGGAAATAAAAGGGCTGAAATTTTGCATGGCGATTCTTCTTATAGTGTAGGAGTGCACTTAGAAAGATTTTTGAAAAATTCTTAGATTTTTTTAAAATTAAATTTTTGAGTTGTTTTAGTAACTTTTTTAAGTTTGCATTTAAAATAATAATAATTTGAGGGTTATAAAATTCATATGACGAAAAAGATCATAAAAATTCCTTTAATATGAAATCTTTTTCGAATCTTTACCTCCATTTTATGATTTTTGGTGAATTTTTAAAGATTAATTTTTAGAATTTAACCTTTTACATGCCACACTATGATCAAGGAATAACGTACCATATTTTGCTGCGTAACCTTGGTCGATAACTTCCAGGAAGTCGGTCCAACAGGTGTACTCCACACATTCCTTTATTATATAATTTTATAATGTAAGGTTAAGGAAAATCGACTTTTATTTTAGCTCGGACATATCTTTTTGCTCTTCCTAATGGTTCGTGAGTGATAAAATTTGATGTAATAGTTACAACAAAACTATCGTTCCAATGGCACAATAAACTTCTCCATCGCATTGGTAATCAAACTCTCCACGTTGAAATTTCGATATTTCTTTTGCTGTTTTAAGAGAACATTGTCCCGTTCTGGAATCTCGCACTGTGCCGATTGCCTTAAAGCCTTTGTTAGATAAATCTGTCAGCAGACTGTACGATGTAAAAAAAGTTATCGAAAAATATTTTGCGTTTCTCTGGATTGTCAATAAAAGATAATAGTTCGGAGACAACTTTTGATCCAAGTGGCAAATTTTCATTTTTCGAACTTTTTCTACAGTAGATAGACATAGCATAAGGATAACCATTTGCTGAGCAGATCATCCAAACTTTGAAACCAAAGCGAATTGGCTTTCCACGTATGAACACCTTAGCCGAACGATGCCCATAACACGGAACCATGGATTCATCGATACTCATATTTTCATGAAAAAATCCAAATTGACGAAAATTTTTTCCAACCTCTTTATAAAAGGGAGAAATTTTTCCTAATTTATCGCCTGGTTCCAATTTACTATTATCAACAATGTAGAAATACTTTTTTAACATCCGAAATTTATTTCTGGGCATTGTATTGTTAACAATTAGGATATGCAAATCTTCCTGAGAGCTCCAATATGTATTTTCATCAGGTACTGAGTGGTAGCCACTAAACAACAGTAATCCAAGAAACTGCCGAATGTCATTTGCGTCGACGTCTAAAGAGTCTCCTTTTTGTAGGGCGTACAGCTTTGTAAGTTCGGCTGAATTTTCTACGTAATCAGACGGCAGAATCATTGATCACGTGTGATATCACTGCTTTTGTATATCGTTACATGCCAATGTTCCTTTTTTGGAACATTGCATTTTTACGCAGTCTTGAGGAAATATTTCTTGTTATTATTTTAATTTATTTTATTAACTCGTTAAACTTGTCCTTTTCAAGTACGATGGGGAAATTTTTGGGTGGATTTGAATTTTTAGGAATTTTATAGAATTTTTTTCTTACGTACTGTAAAAATTGTGAAAAAAGCTGATTTTTAGAAATTTTTCTACGCTAAAATATTCATATTTGAAAAAAAAAAGTCAAAAAATAAATCATGCCTTCAATAATATACGGTAATTTTTTCAAACTGACAGATATCACAGTTTATTTTTAAAAAAATATTAAAGATGGTGTTCCAAAAAAGGAACATTGGCATGTAAAAGGTTAATTTATTAAACGCTGATCACGTGATTTCTTTTTCTGTTACTTTAAATAAATTTATCTTCACATAACAACGAAATAGGCAAAAAAATACTTTTTTTTTTGCTAATGCGGCAGACGATTGGACATTATTCAAAAAAATATTAAAATAATGTAAAAGATATGTTCCTCAAACTGTACTACATTAACTGTACTATATTCTTTAGTATGTCCTATGAGATTTAATTTGAATATTTTCTTCTACATTTTTGTCTATAAAAAAATCCCTTACGATTTTTATTAATAATTTTTGTTTTTTTTACATCAATCGTATACATTGATCGTCGTATTTATTATATATATATATATATATATATATATATATATATATATATATATATATATATATATATATATATATATTGGCATTAATTGCATACACTGACATTGTATTTAATTTGAATGTACCGTTCATTTAGGAACACCTCCTAAACGAACGTTTAGGAAGTGTTGGTTTATGGAATACTAAAAGTTTAAAATAGTGGCGCCATCTATTGAACATCTATGAATCGAGAATCGCATCCGTCAAAAATTGTTCGTTATCCTAATTGTTAGCAATACAATGCCCAGAAATAAATTATTGATGAATGTTTGTTAACCAAAATAAATTTTAAAACTAAACACAGTATAAATAACATAGAAAGATTTAGCCTTTATCATTGGAGCAAAAAATCCTGGAAAGTGAAACATAAAATATATAAATTTATAATAAACCTACCAAAATCCATTAAAAAACTAAACACAGTATAAATAACATAGAAAAAAAGCATACGAAATGTTATACACATTAATTATGAAAACCAATTAAAAATATATAAATGTATAATAAACTCCTCAGATTTCAGCTATATTCGGTCTTTCATCATAAAAAAGCTGAAAAAATAAAATAAAAATAATTAAAAAAATAATAAAATAAAATAAAAATAATAATTTTAAAAATAATAAATAAAATAAAGATAATAATTAAAAAAATAAAATAAAAGCTAAATAAAAAAGCCTTCATAAAAGCTGAAAATACAGGCAAAATTTGTACGATCCCAGACTCGAACCCGAGTCTTACGGTGTACCAAATGAACAGTTTTAACGAACGCGCCACGATTATACACAACACTGTTGAGTAAAGTAAAAAATATACGCAATGAGTTTTTTGGAAAGTTGCTATGGGTTGGTGAATATACATACATTTATGGAGTAAGAGGAGTTTTAAATGAGAAATAAGTTAGCAGGATAGAAACTTAGTCTTTAACTCTTCAATAGACACAAAGACATAAGTTAGGGGGGGTTGCAGTAGCGATTAAAAAAGATCGTGACACTTAGCGTGGTTGATTCGAATTTTCCATCGCGTGTGAGAGTGTCAATATGCCGTTGGATCCGATTTATTTTAGAGTATAAAATCTGACTTGAAAGATTATTTTTCATTTATTATTCTGGTTTAATATATAACTTGAAACTTTTTGATTTTATTTATTTTTATCTTTTCGCTCGCTGTTTGCCAGCTAACCCTAACGTGGACGCCATATTCAGAGGGGTGATTCCACAAAGTGTAACAGCTTACAAATTGTTGGTTTTTTATTAATTAAAAATCAACGGTAATTAATTTCGATTTTTGAAGTTCTTCAGACCCTCGGCTGTTTTTAAAGACGCCTGTATGTAAAATTTCACGATCGTTGCTCCTAAACTGTGGATTTCTATACAATTACAGAGATACAAACATTCATTTTTATATTAGATAAACCCTTTGCAGTCCTATTTTCAGTGTGACAAACGATAATAATGGAACTCTAGTTAAAAACAGGAAATCATTTGCGTACAATTTATAATTTTTTAAATATTATGTAACATTTTAGTGCGATATTCTTTAAAAGTATTTGAACGCAAAAGATTCTAAGCAATCAAATTAAAAAAATAATTTATTCCAATTACATAATAATCACATTACATTGCATTAAATAATTGCATTATTATGCTACTCAATCCAGTTGTGGGGCAATGTTTAACTGGAGAGTTTGATTTTTTGGCGAAATGTTTTTTAAGGCATTTTTCTGCTCTCCCTGAAGTCAAAGAAAATATTTAAATGTCTGCCCTCTATTAAATCTGGATTGAAGGCCCAAGGTAGCTTAGTTGTGGTGCGTCGGCTTTCGGTACTGAAGGTGCTCGGATCGAATCCCGAGAGCCATTAAACACCTTCGTGTCTAGGCCGGATATGGGCACGTTACGTTCGTAGACTGGAAAGTCATTCTATGAGGTTAAAGAGGGTGGGAGAAGGTACGATTCCCAGATGTCACCCCTGGGGATGCTCGGTCAAAATTTAAGTGGCACATGGCTAAGTTGGACTGGATGGAATACTATATTACGACTCACTATATTCAACTATCACTTTATAAGAGTATAAATAAATGTTTCTATAAAAATCAATAAACTTTTTTATGTTTACTGACCACTCAGCTTTTTTCACTACTGGGACAATTAAAGTAATATTTGATGTCCAAATAATGAGATCACAAATATCTCTATTAAGTATATGCAAGCTACCTTGAATCTGATGATAGTACGTCTTACCTTGGGGAGGTTTCAAAATAAAGGAGATATCACCAACAGAAAATTTATAAAATGAAATATTGTCAGATGAATGAACAGTGGCTTTTACATTCTTCTTAATAGTCAAATACCACTTTCCATAAGCAAGAGAACTTAAGACAGCGTCATCTTTTAAACTTACAGGACACAATTTCAATGATCTTATTGTTATCAATAAGACCATCTGGTGAGCACCCTAATATATCAGTTTGATGAAGAAAGAGACCACCAGTTTTTACATTGCATTCCTTCACATCTGCATAAATAGATAGGGCCGTTTTTTCATGCACAACACCCCACTGAATGGCTTTTGAAGCAAAATTTCTATATTCACCATTCAGAGTTTTTAGCAAATAGAAGGTATATAGCTTAGTTCAATTGCAGTCAAAATTGAACCTAATTTACTCGAAGTAAACCGCCCTTTTTGGTATGCTCCCCATAATGGATTTTGTGCTTCTCCAGATCTCATAGAAAAGACAAACTTTTGCTTATCCTAGTTTCTCGAGGATGAAAGCTACTATATCTGCAGCTGTCGGATACTATTCACAGGATGTAATCTCGTCAAATGTTAGAACAGTATGCTCAAAGTTTTCCTCTTCATTGACACACAGGAACTGAAATAGAGGAAGAGACGATAGCTCCTTTTTCATGGCAGTTCTAGGCCAGTCTTTGTCTGCTGCTGAAGGTTTTCTTTTAACAGCAATAAATTTGGATTCACCGAAAAGGTCTGACAAGGCTTTCACTTTCTCGTGATCTTTCCGTAAACTCCAACTGCATGAAATATCTGTTGATGTAATATTAATGCTGTACAATGCAGCAACAGTCATATGATGGCAAATATTTTACCCTTAGGACACGTGCATGTTGCTGATAAAATCTGCGAACCATCCAATTTGATCTGTAAGCAGACTGATTTACTAAATAATTACAGCATTTAATAAATGCTTTTGGAATAGAATGAGAAAATATAAAATGCATTTTCAACAATTTATTTAAAAAAAGTACTTCAAATGTAAAAAGAAAGGATTGTTATACAACATGAAAAAATACATAATCTTTACGGATTTCTTAGAGATAAAAATAATAATCTAAAAACAAAGATTTAAAAAATTAATAAACGAAATAAGGAGAATTTTTAAATTCTTTTGGTGCAACAACTTAATATTAAACTACGATGCTCATATAAATTATGTCATGTATTCTGTTCAAGTTTAACCCTCAAATTCAAATAATAAACAGCACCAATCCTTGGCGCAAAAATAAAAAAGAATAAAAGGATTTTTCGGTGTTTCTAATGAAAAGAAATAGGATCTAAAATAGAAAAAAACTCATACTTAATTGACAATAATTGAAGAATCAGTTATGCTAAATAAAATCCCATTTTATTTCTATTTTGATCGCCCCCCAAAGGCACGTTTTCTTTTCTTTTTTTCTCTCTGTGTGTGTACGTCTTTTTATTTTATTAAAAACAAAAATTTAAATTAAAATTCTATTAACTCAGCAATAATTATAGCTTAAAAACCTCTACTGACCAATTTCACGAGCACCCTTCCTCAAATTAATCATCAGTCATCATTGGATAAGCCTTTCGCCCAGGTACTCCGAAAAGAGCCATAATGGCGGTAATGAGTTTAAAACTTTTTAATCTTTTTTTTTATAGTATCCAAACTTCAATTTTCACACTAAAATGAACTATCATTATCTACTTCGAAAGCCAACAGGAAAATTATTCAGAAGTAATTTTAAGTGTAGAAATTTGATATGTTTCAGTTATCAAACGTCAGATTTATAACTGAAGTACTAGATAAATACTAGTCAATCAGAAGAGCATCTATTTTTTTAAATAGGCAAAAGGTGATTTGAGAGAAAAAAAAAAAACAGAAATTTAACTTACTTCAACATCGTATTATTTTTTATTGATGCATGAACACATGCACGTATAATCCCACACGGATCGTAATAAAACGAAAGAAAAAGATGATGCTTTGAAGTGTGAAGACTTCAAAGCATCTTGCCCTTGTTTTATTAAATTAAAATTCCCGCTGACAAAAGAACAAATATTGTAAGTTGTCGTCATTGCACACGGCTAACAGACACCGGAAATGAATTAATCTAAACAATCCCAAAAGGGTTTGGCATCTTTGATTTAGAGGGTTACCATACAAGGGTTATCATAATTTTCTATTTCAATACGCTTATCGCTTACTAGGCAGCGTTTGGCAAAGTGAAATTCGATAGTGAATAATACGTATTGTTTTTCTCACTAAAAACGGCGTGTCCAGGCGAATTTTTTATCAAAAATCGCGGATTTTAAATAAACTAAGGTTTACATAGTACGAATTTCTTAAAGTATGGATAGGTTACGAGTAAGAGTCTCCGCAAAAAAAAGGTAATGCTAAACTCCATAGGGTTTCCTAGTTTTGATCGCCAAAGGTCTCCAAGATGGCCGCCTCACTCCGATGGCGTATATGCTCGCAGGCCTGTCAGATGTGTTCCGCTCACGGCAACTCATTGTCGGCAGCGATTAACCTGGAGTAGTGAACATGCAATGTGGACATCGTCGCAGTGGGCTTGTGTGATGTTTTCCGACGAGTCCAGGTTTAGCTTGCAGTCTGATTCACTTCGCCTTTCATATGGAGAACACCAGGTACCCGTTACCACCAAGACAACATCATTGAACAACACCGTTACGGTGGTGCAGGATTGCTCATTTGGGGTGGAATTATACTGGGCTCCAGAACAGATCTGTATGTTCAAATCGGAACCATGAACGGCCACATTTATCGGGACATCATTCTGGAACAACATGCACGTTTGTTTAGGGGTGCCATGAGCGCAGAATTTGTGTTTATCGATGAAAACGCTCGTCCTCACCAAACAAACATCGTAAACGAATTCCTTCAATCTGAGGATATCACCCGTATGGAATGGCCAGTATTCTCACCTGACTTGATTCCTATAGAACATGTGGGGGACATGCTTGGCCGACGAGTTGCACCCCGTCAACCACCTCCTACATGTGTACCGGAACTTGGGAGAGCATTGCTTGCTGAGTGGAGTAATCTTCCCCAAGATCAGCTCGATAATTTGATACTCAGCATGCCTAGGCGTTGTACGGACTGTATTTCATCGCATGGGAGACATACAATGTATTAATCATCATACCAACCATGTAATATTAAGTTTTTGTAAAGGAGATATTTTTTACCATTGCTCCTGGGACCAAAAATCGTAGTTTTTATGAATGGTATCATACATACACCATCTTTTTGTTCTTTATCTTTTGTTTAATAAATGGAATTTATGAATAAGTCAAGTTTGTTTTGTTTCTGAACCTTTATTTGCCAGATCTGGCATTATCCTTAATTTATGGACATGATTGTACTTTACTATTAGCTTTATACACTTGGCCATAAAATCGGTTCTAATTGTAGTATCGACTTAAATTTTTTTATAAGATTCCTCATATTCCATTCTTCAAAATTAAATCATCATAAAAAATTTAGTGTTTTGCAGGTTATAAGGTGATCTCCCTCCTTAAAGGAATTGAGTAAATAATGATACATTATTTTCTAGAGCCAGCTAGTTACATATAAAAGCACACACTAGCTGCAGCTATAGAGTATGCAATGTCCAAACATGAGTTGACAAACATCTGACACATGAAGAGTCATACTTCATTATATAAACATTTTCAGAATAGTTTTGTATTAGTTCCAGAATAAATGAGTTCAGAATTTTGCAACAATTGAATAATTTATTAAATGAAATTACAGAAAAAAATTGTGAAAAAAATCTCTTATGGAAAAAAAAATGTGAGAAATACTACTGATTAACAAAAACACACACATAGTGATATAAGAACATTTTTATTTGCAGATGAGTATGAATAATACATCACATAACAGCCTTTAAAAAGAAAAGCAACAATTTCTATCAATAATCACAAATAAATTCTAATCACGACTAATAAAATAGGAAGTCAACTCTGTATTTAATCACACAGCACTTTTAATTACCTTCCTTTGGAAAAAAATATCAATCAAAGCATCTCAGATTACACTTTTTAAAACTGGAGGTATAACCGTCAAGTTGGTAAATTACTGAATACAAATTTTTTTCAGTGAATTTAAAAGAAAAAAACCCAAATAACATTGAGAAGGACAAATCAGCTATATTTTTGCATTTTCACAAAGTATGGGTTTCATTGTACTCACAGTAAAAAGAGCGGAAAATATATTTTTTTTAAAATTATACACAACAGATTTTGCATAAGCATTTATAGTGGTAATATTATCATACAATGGAAGCTTATTTACTTATCGAAACTAATTTAATAGTGATTAAATTATATATTAAGGTTCCAGCATAGTCAGGGATTACCTTCACCTTGGTAAGTTACTGATTACAAAAATTTTCAGCGAATTAATAAGAAAAAAAATGAAATAATATTGTTTCCACTCAACTTAAGTTTAACTCTTTCTGTTTGCTTCTAGTTAATAACTGAGTTGCACTTATATCCTGAGTTTTGCGAATCTGGCAACGACAGTAAGATTTTGTGTTTTATGTTCTTTTCTTTTTGGTTTCTTTGATAAGTTTAAGGTTCAAGTTATAACTTTTAAGTTTTAAGATAAAGGCTACGATATGTAATATTAAGTTTAAAAAATAATATAATTTTCATCTTTCTGATGTACGAATATAGGGTCTGTTCACATAGGAGTCCGTTGCGTTGCGTTAAGGAAAAGATGACGTTGAGACGAAAATAAACCAATCATAGGCCTCCAAACGATTAGCAATGAAATTTTTAACGCCTATGATTGGTTTATTTTCTTCCCAACGTCATCTTTTCCTTAACGCTACGCAACGGACTCCTATGTGAACAGGCCCATATATGGTACTTACGTATTAACGCCACCGCAGCTGAAGTTGCGCTAATGCGACAATATATATATATATATATACACTGCTGGCCACTGTAAATGCAACACCCTGAAGGAAACATGCAAATAACATGAAATTTACAACATGCATTAGCGGAGGTGAGATATGCAAATGATTAGAATTTCAGCGCAGACGCACATCACGCGCGCCTGTGGCGCCACTTCAAAGCGCTATTTAAGGCTTGGAGATTTCGACGATTTCAAGTTCGGCAATTGTGTTTTTCTTGTAGTTTTTTAAAAAAAACGATCAATTATGCCTCGCCGAAACAGCGATCGTCTTTTGATCAAGTATCCGAGTTCGACAGAGGAAGGATAGTGGCCTACCGAGATTGTGGATTATCTTCCAGGGAAATCGGTAGTCGTGTTGGACGAAACCAAACAACTGTAATGCGGATATGTGATCGTTGGATGCAGGAGGGTACGACGGACTGGCGTGTTCGATCGCATCCACCTCAGCGCACCACTTCACGTGATGACAGGCAAATTGTGCGCATGGCAGTGACGGATCGCTCAGTCACATCACGAACCATAGCACAGCACATGCAGTCTGTAACGCATCATCCACTGTCTGCGCGTACCATTCGACGCCGTTTACAGCAGAGTGGTCTGTCCGCAAGACGTCCATTGCTTTCTCTACCCTTGACGCAGAACCACAGACGTCTCCGCCGCCAATGGTGCGATGACAGAAGGATGTGGACCGCAGAATGGAATGAAATTGTCTTTACTGACGAGTCACGCTTCTGTCTGCAACACCACAATGGTCGCATTCGAATCTGTAGACACCGTGAAGAGTGGATGCTGAACAGCTGCGTTATGCACCGCCACACTGGTCCTGCACCGGGTATTATGGTATGGAGCGGTATTGGATATCACTCTCGCACACCTCTAGTACGCATTGCCGGTACTTTAAACAGCCAACATCTCCGAGGTGTTGGAGCCAGTTGTCCTTCCTTACCTTCAGGGCTTGCCTACAGCCATATTTCAACAGGATAATGCGCGACCACACGTGGCACGCATTGTCCAACGGTTCTTCGTCAATCGCCAGATTGAATTGCTTCTCTGACCGCCTCGCTCTCCGGATCTTTCGCCGATAGAAAACATGTGGTCCATGGTTGCTCTACGATTGATCCAGATTCCATCCCCAGCTGCCACAGCAGATCAACTTTGGCAACGTGTGGAAGCTGCTTGGTCTGCTGTACCCAAAGAACTCATCCAAAGTCTCTTTGAATCAATGCCGAGGCGTGTGGCAGCGGTGATCTCCAACAATGGCGGCTACTGGCTACAGATTTTGTCAGGAACCACACTTCACAGAAGTCTATAAATTTAATCATTTGATACTTGGTCAACATGTTATCTACAAAATAAATTTTGTTGTGATATCTCTTGTCTTTCTTGGTGTTGCAACTTGGGTGGCCGGCAGTGTATATATAGATATATATATATATATATATATATATATATATATATATATATATATATATATATATATATATATATATAAATATATATAATATATATATATATATATTATATATATATATATATATATATATATATATATATATATATATATATATATACCGCCAAATCTGTAGCTGCGGTGGCGTTAATACGTAAGTACCATATATTATAAAATAATAGTCAGTTTAAACCAATCTCGAGTCAGTCAACAATGTGGCGTCCGCGACAGGATTGTACTCTGCATTCCGTTGTGAAACTGAAGTCGACAAATTTACGCACTGGATATTACTTAGTTAAGATAAAAATGGTACGAGAAATTTCTGAAATTTTGATTTATGATTGCTTCGGTGATATACAGTGTGTAACAAATTATAAGACCACTGTGGATTTTGTGATTTTTACTATAAATAGCATAATTCTTTTTAAATTAAAGTAGGTTGATGTTAATAAATGAAATATAAAATTATGTATATTATTTTTAAGAGATATTCAAATATACTAATTATTTTATCAACAATTTCAAATTTTTCCAATCAAATATCTGTAACAAAATTATAAGACCACTAGTTAAAACAAATATCTATACTTATATATAAGAGAGAGAGCAATTTTGTACGTGGAGGGTAATCTCCGGAACCACTGCACCTATTTGAAAAATTCTTTCACTGTTTGAAAGGTATATTATTCCAGATGGACATAGTCTATATATTATGTATATCTGATCAGTAGAAATAAAGTTAGGGGGGATACTCTAGATTTGTGTGCACGGCCGCCATCTTGGATTTTTCCGCCAGGGTTTGGCGCATTTCGCATGGCGATAATTATTGCGTTCTGGTAAAAATAACCCAATGTCAAATTCTCTAATTTTAAGATCAAACAGTTATTTCTGATGTGATCTTTTAATTACAGTATAATAATTTTAGGCCAGATCTTGGCCTTGACCTGGAAATCTGAGTCAAATTGATTATACTCAAAAGAGTAAATTATTTTTAAAACTAAGAGTCTTTTTGTTGAAAATTTTTGAATCCATTATCAGTTTTCGTTAACTTATTAAATTTAAGTTGCTTTTAATTTTGTTTATCGATTGTCAATTAGTATACTATAATGATACACCATTTCATTTATTTGAAGTAAAAATTATCTGCCATCATTTTTTCATAAAATGTAAAATACAGTATACATTTAAATACAATATATTTTAAAATATTTTATAATTCCAAGTTGTAGTGGATTACAAATAAATTTAAATAACTGAAGCTCAACTTCTCTCTCCCAGGAACCTAAGTTAAAAAGTTAGTTAAGGTTAAGTTATTGGTTTAGGAAAAGGGTTTTTTTTTCTCATTTCCAACACAGCAGGATAAATGGTCAAATAATCCTTGTCCCGATTTTATTGTATGCACCAAATATTTGGTTAAGGTCAAATCTGAAGTAAAATTTCATTACCACAATGCCCTAACCACCCCAAAAAAAAAAAAAAAAAAAAAAAGAGGATCTGGTTACTCACCATAAATTTATGGGTTCATAAATATTTTACATTTTTCAAAGCTGAATTTTAGATAATTTTTAAATTGCAAGTTATTTAGGTGGAACGAAAATGCTGTATTTTTTTCTAATTAACAATATATTGGCGTAATATTTGGTGATTCATTGCTATTAGTCAAAGAGTTAGGGCAAACTGAATAGATGGCATTGAAATTTATCTGTAAGTAAAATTCATTTGACCAAATTTTTCATATGGATCATAATTTGAAAAGGTAGTTTTTAATTAAAAATGACAAAAAAAAAATCTCAGTCCAACAATTAAAGGATTTTTCAAAAATATTTCTAAGTTTCACAATTTAAAAAGGTCGTTTTTATTAAAAAAGCTAAAAGAAAAACCCAAAATTTCCAATATTTGAGAAAGATTTTCTCAAAAAAGTGGTTTTTATCAAAAACCCAAAAAAAAAATATAAGTCCAACGTTTAAATGATTTTTCAAAAATTTTTCTAAGTTTCATAATTTAAACAGGTGGTTTTTATTAAAAAAGCTAAAAAAATTCAAAGTCCAGCGTTTGAAAACACCGCTTAAAACACATTGGCGAGAAATTTTCCACTCCTCAAAACACGGTAAAATCGCCAAGTTGGCGCAAAAAAATCCAAGATGGCAACTGCGCACACTATTATTAAGTAACGTAATATTAATTTGAATATTATTTTAGGTGTTTAAAATAATTAAAAAAACATTCTTTACTTAAAATCCTTTTTTTTTTTTGTATTTTATTTCATCTCTTACTCTAATTTTGAGATACCAATGTGTATCTATACTTCTATAATATATATATATATAAAACAGTTCCGTAACTGCTCATTCATCATTCAGTCATTCTTCACTGACTGAGACATACAACGCACAGACCAAACCGCTGGACCTAAAGGGCTGAAATTTGCATGGCGATTCTTCTAATAGTGTAGGGGTGCACTAAGAAAGATTTTTCAAAAATTCTTCTTAGATTTTTTTAAATTAAATTTTTAAGCTGTTTTTTAAACTTTTTTTACGTTTGCATTTAAAATAATTAGGGTTATAAAATTTATATCACGAGAAAGATCATAAAAATTCCTTCAAAATGAAATTTTTTTCGAATTTTTAACTCCATTTCCTGATTTTGGTGAATTTTTAAATATTAATTTTTAGAATTTAATTTATTAAATGCTGATCACGTGATTTTTTTCTGGTACTTTAAATAAATTTATCGTCACGTGCCAAAAAAAAAAAGACAAAAAATATTTTTTTCTTGCTAATGCGGCAGACGATTGGAACTTTATTTTGTCTATAAAAATATCCCTTACGATTTTTTATAAATATGTTTTTTTTACATCAATTGTATACATTGATCGTCTTATTTATTATAATATATATATATATATATGTAGGAAGGAGTTAGTACTCCTTCCTTTAGAAGTGAATCATTAGACTTAATTTTTTGAACATTTAATTAAACTAGACGATGTTTACAAGACAGGACTAACACTTAGTATGAAATTAAAAAATAAACACAGAAGCATCAAAAGAGCTAAACATCGGGAGCTTGCAGAACAACACATCCGCTTAAAGTCCTTCGTGCCGCAGTAGTAGGAGTGGAAGTTGTAGTAATAGTTCAGTTGTGTTGCCAAACTCATTCTCACACGGCCGTTCTGACTTTCCAGACGTCCGCGGCTGGGTTGTCACAATAATTCTGAAAAGATAAAAAAAAAAAAAGAGCAGAAAAAGGAAAAATATTTCAAAAAATCAAGCAGTGTTCAACACAGTGGTATTGGTGTTCAGTTTCTGCACCACTGTTTCATTTTGTCCGCTGCAGTTGATGTTATGGTTGGACCATCGTGATGTCCTAACTTTCGAACTTCGTAACGATCGTTGGGGTTGATGTTCGTGATCTCATATGGTCCGAAGAACTTTGGTCGGAGCTTTAATCCGGTTCCAAATTGAGTTCGTTGTATTGCCACTTTGTCACCGATCTTGTATTTACGAGCTGGTTTACGCCGTTTCTTATATTGTCGTATGTTTTCTTTCTGTTTTCCAGATTTTCGCGAGGACAAAATGCAAGGAATAGAATTCGAAATAATTCTTGAATTAATTTCTTAAGTTGAGGGAGGGGGATGAAAAATTCACGAGAAACAATTAATTCGGTTTTTTGTGAAGCAAAATGACCTTGTGAATGGGCGTTTAGCACTATTTCTTTCTGCATCATTTGTGGGACTACAAAAGTTCGGCATCCTGATGAAGTTTATAAAGAATTCCGTTTTTAACAAAAAATTCATCAGAAGGTGTAGATTCAAGCATAGATTTAATTTGAGATTAAATTCATCCTGGTCTTGGGCATTTTTCACCTTTTGAGTGATATCATTTGAGGTAATTACAAGAATGGGGTTACGACTTAAAGCATCAACATGTTTCATCTGTCTACCGGGTCGATGACAAACTTCATAATCAAAGTCTTCTAACATCAATGCCCATCGAGCAATTTTAGCTGGTAGGTCTTTTTTGTGCATCGTTTTTGGAAAGCATCACAATCGGTGATAATTTTAAATTTTGTTCCCAACAAGTAGTTTCGAAATTTTTTAGCGCTTCAATAACGGCAAGAACTTCCAGTTCATAACTATGATTTTTCTTGTTGAACTGTAGTTTTACGGCTAAAATAATGAATAGGATGAAACTGTCCATCATCGGATTGTTGCAAGAGCACAGCGCCAAAACCTAAGGAGCTGGCATCAGTGTGGAGTTCTAATGGGTATCCCTGTTGAAAAACATGAAGAACTGGGTTTTGTGAAAGAATGCCTTTCAGTTGTTGGAAAGCTGCTATTTGTTCAAGGGGTTTGGGAGCTTCAATAACTTGAAATTTTGGTTCAACCTTTTCACTTTTGACGGATTCATTCTCAAGGGCATCATCATCGGCATCAAATATTTTTGGTTCAAGAGTTGCTTTGATAGTTCCAATATCAAAAGCATTATCATCATCGTTATCATGAAGCAAATCTAAATCACTGGCATCAGCATCATCTAAATATTTTCCATCATCATTATCATGAAACAAATCTAAATCATTGGCATCATCATCATCATCATCACGTTCAAAATCAATTGGATTATCCATTTTCTCTACCCTAGAAATCTTATCTTGAGTAGATGTTAGAGGTTTTTCAGACATGCATATTTGGCCCTGATCTTGAATTTGTTTTTCTACAATTTTCTGTTCCGCAAAAGGGAGTCGTCGAGAACGTTGATTTACGGGGATTTCATCTTGTAATAAAATAGTCCTTTTAATTTCAGTGTCTTGAACTTTATGGGGTTTGTAGGAAGTAACGATATTTTGAACTTCCTCAGGAATTTCAGAATTCAAAATGTGTGAAAGATCAAATGGGAAAGCTTCGTCATCAGGAATATTAGCAATATTAACGAAGATGTTATTATCAAGAGTAAAACGAATACCGTCTTCATCAAATGTAAATTGGGTTTGCTGCAAAAAGTCGATTCCGATAATCACATCAAAAGGAATCAAGTCATCCTCTAGAACATGTATTTTAGCATGTAAAGTAATGGTTTGAATTTCGATGGAATCCTGAAAGAATCCGATGCTGTGAACTTGGTTTTTGCCAATTCCTGAAAAGGGAATGTTGGTGGGCTGCAATGGTGGCGAACCAATTCTTCGATAGGTTTTCTCATTGATGAGGGTTGCCTGTGACCCAGTGTCACAGAGTGCTGTCAATTGAATTCCTGCAAGTTGAATGTCAACATGCATGGGATTTTTCGATGAAGTTTCAGGAGAAAGTGCATTTACAGTTTTATCAGAAATAGGTTTTTGAGAATCAGGTTTTGGTTTAGAATTTCGATAACTTTTAGGGCAATTAGCATGAACATGACCAAAACTTTTACATCCGTAGCATTGTTTACCATGTGACTTATTCAAACATTGGTTGCTTTTGTGACCTCTCAAGCCACAGGAAAAACATACTGGCTGTGTATTTGGGCTACGAGTATTATCGACTTTCACATTGAGGTAGGAAGCATCAATTTTTTTCTGATTTTTGTCTGAAATTTTGTGATCTGTTAAAGATTTGTTCATAAATTTTCAACTTTTCCTTAAATTCAGGGACGGATTTACAACCGTAAAGAATAACTTTATTGTTTGTTGAATCAGGAATTCCGTTTATGACATACTCAAACAGAGAGGAGTCATCGAGAGAACCTTTGTGTGCCAAATCTCTCATAGCTAAGAAATATTCTTGTAGGGTTTCAAACGGTTTCATACGTCGAGATTCCATTAATTTATGTAACTGAATACCGTTAATTTTGTACGAAAATTCGTCTAATAAATGGTGCTTCAATTGTTCCCAATTTGTAATTCCACGAATAGACCTAATTAAAGTTTGAGCGGGACCAGTTAAACATTTTCTAACAAAAGTAATTTGGTGAATTGGATTGTTTATCTGATATAAACAAAAAAGTTCTTCAATGTCAGATATAAAATTCTCAACACTGTAATTATCACGAGACGAGAAAGGTTGTATTAAATCAACAACGTCTTTCAGACTAAACAACTGGAAAGAGAGATTCGCAGTTTCAACTGAAGGCAATGAATTTTGATCTGATTCACCAACGGAAATGTGTGTATTTTGCTTATTCGAAGATTCTTTTGCGTCAATGGTGGGGAAAAAGGGAGATCTATTTTCCTCTATAACGCTGTTAGTTTGGGATGAACGTGCACCCGGAAGTGAGTCATCATTCACTTCGCATTCCGAAAGATCAGAAAATTCTGCTTTTAATAACGATAAATCACTAAGACTCATAAGAATCTCTTTAAGTGAAAACTCTTTAAGTACTTTCTGTTTCGTTGCTTCCAACACGAATGGCTGTTTAAAACCTGTAAATTTACGTAATCTGGTACGATTTTGTCTGTCGCCGTCTGTACCAAAAATTAAACGATGTAGAACCTTTATTTGATTCGTACCACCAAATTTTAATGATTTTGCAATATTGGGGTAATCGTTGAGAGTAGCCATAACTATATACTAGGTTCAAACAATTATAGTACACAAATATACAAATATTCAAAACCAAAATCAATACTTATAATACGTAGGTACTCAAATTCAAAATAGAAAATAATATTTCAAATACCAATATTTCAAATACTAATTTTTCAAATACCAATTCAATAATAAAATATTGATTCTCAAAATATGCATCAAAATAAGTAATCTTTAAAACAGGTTTTGTTCAAGAAAACAAAATTATGAACTAACATAAGCATCAAATATCAAATAATAAGTTCTTCAAAATAATTTCTCTGGTTGAAGAAAACAGATGACGTAAATTTAGATATGTATCAAGTTAGATATTACTTCAGCAAAATATTCATCAAATTAATCTTCAAAATAAATCAGTTGAAGAAAATAGAGGATGTAAATGCAGCATCAAAATAATAGTTAAAGTTCTAATGTTAAAAGCATCAAAATTGGGAAATCGAAAGTATCAAAATTGTGAAATCGAAAGCATCAAAGCATTCTGCAAAATAAAAAATATTCTCGCAAGAAAACAGCAGAATTAAGTTCAACATCAAAGCGCATCAAATAAGCAAAGTTGTCATCAAATAAACATTCGCTTCGTCAAAATTATGCATCAAAATAATAATATAATAATCTTCAAAAGTATTCAATTCGCGATCTTTCAAAATATATGTTATGTTGTGGTTTGTTCAAGGAAACAAGATTCTTCAAGTTAAATGTCGAAATTTTCATCAAATCATCAAATAATTTCATCGAAATAGAATTCTCTTCAAGAAAACAGAAGTGATAAATTCAACGTCAAAGACCATCAAAAGTGAATTTAGCATCAATTAAATTCCTGCATCAAAAGAACGTTGAAATATCTTTCAGTTTTCTTAAATCATCAATAAGTTGAGAATTCCCTTAATCATCAAAATTTTCTTGAACAAGCGTCAACGTATGCATCAAATAATTTTAATATGATCCAAGTTACTTACAATTCTGGTTTTGGTTCTCATCATCCCATCAGAGTATCATCAGAGTCCGTGGCACATCACTTTGGCTTTCGCTTTCGATATCCAAATCCAAAATGACAGACAACAGTAATCCAGTCGAAATCAAGTCGAAATCAAGTCGAAATCAAGTCGTATCATCGAAAGAAAATAAAGTTTTTTTTTTTAAGTTCAGCATGCTAGGGGTATTTTTCGAGTCCGAGGCCGAGCACCCATGTAGGAAGGAGTTAGTACTCCTTCCTTTAGAAGTGAATCATTAGACTTAATTATTTTGAACATTTAATTAAACTAGACGATGTTTACAAGACAGGACTAACACTTAGTATGAAATTAAAAAAAAAACACAGAAGCATCAAAAGACCTAAACATCGGGAGCTTGCAGAACAACACATCCGCTTAAAGTCCTTCGTGCCGCAGTAGTAGGAGTGGAAGTTGTAGTAATAGTTCAGGTGTGTTGCCAAACTCATTCTCACATATATATATTATATATATATATATATTTATTTTTTTTTGGAATTAATTGCATACATTGACCGTTGTATTTAATTTCAATGTACTCCGTAGCGAAGCGCGGGTTTTCAGCTAGTACTTATATAAAAGAGAGAGAGATTTTGTACGTGAAGGGTAATCTCCGGAACCACCACCTATTTGAAAAATTCTTTCACTGTTTGAAAGGTACATTATTCCAGATGGACATAGGCTATATATTATGTATATCTGATCAGTAGAAATAAAGTTAGGGGCTTAATCCTAACAATCTCCATTGTTACCGCTATTGTCCTCTACCGCTTTTGTGCCGAAGTCTTCAACGATCCTTAGCGTGGTGCTATCGCGGGGGCTTCTGTTCTGACGATAATGGTTCGAACCTAGCCGTTCTCCGGCATGCCTTTTTCTTTTAAAAAATTAACTTTAATTATTTACTAACGTAATATTAATTTGAATATTATTTTTGGAATATTATTTGAAAAATTTTTAATATTATTTAAAAAAACATTCTTTACTTAAAATCCATTTTATTTTTTATTTTATTTCATCTCTTAACCTCTTTCTATTATCTATCTATACTTATATATAAAGAGAGAGCGACTTTGTACGTGGAGGGTAATCTCCAAAACATATATATATATATATATATATATATATCCTTTGGATATATGCTATCCCACCCCGTAAGGAAAAGGTTTAATATTTTTAAGATTCAAGGAGAGGGGGTATTGATAAATACAAAAAGGATTTTTGAAACTGGAAACGTTAAAGGGTTTATTGAAGAAAACTACATTTGGAACTACGCTTTTATTGGACATTTAAGGTAAAAAAGGATTTACAATTTATTAGGTATCAACTGGAAATTTATTGGTATAATATTTTGTTCAACCCGGACAAAGTCGGGACGGTCCGCTAGTACTTATATATAAAGAGAGAGCGATTTTGTACGTGGAGGGTAATCTCCAGAACCACTGTACCTGTTTGAAAAATTCTTTCACTGTTTGAAAGGTACATTATTCCAGATGGACATAGGCTATATATTATGCATATCTGATCAGTAGAAATAATGTTAGGGGCTTAATCCTAACAATCTCCTTTGTTACCGCTACTGTCCTCTACCTCTTTTTGTGCCGAAGTCTTTAACGATCCTTAGCATGGTGCTATTGCGGTGGGCTTCTTCTATATCTATACTTATATAAAGAGAGAGCGATTTTGTAAGTGGAGGGTAATCTCCAGAACCACTGCACCTATTTAAAAAATTCTTTCACTGTTTGAAAGGTACATTATTCCAGATGGACATAGGCTATATATTATGTATATCTGATCAGTAGAAATGAAGTTAGGGGCTTAATCCTAACAATCTCCATTGTTACCGCTACTGTCTTACCGCTACTGTCCTCTACCGCTTTTTGTGCCGAAGTTTTCAACAATCCTTAGCGTGGTGCTATCGCGGTGGGCTTCTGTTCTGACGATAGTGGTTCGAACCTAGCCGTTCTCCGGCACGCCTTTTTCTTTTAAAAATTAACTTTAATTATTAACTAAAGTAATATTAATTTGAATATTATTTTAAGAATATTATTTAAAAAAAATTGAATATTTAAAAAAACATTCTTTACTTAAAATCCATTTTTATTTTTGTATTTTTATTTCAACTCTTAACCTCTTTCTATTATCTATCTATACTTATATATAAAGAGAGAGCGATTTTGTACGTGGAGGGTAATCTCCAGAACCACTGCACCTATTTGAAAAATTCTTTCACTGTTTGAAAGTTACATTATTCCAGATGGACATAGGCTATATATTATGTATATCTGATCAGTAGAAATAAAGTTAGGGGCTTAATCCTAACAATCTCCATTGTTACCGCTACTGTCCTCTACCGCTTTTTGTGCCGAAGTCTTCAACGATCCTTATCGTGGTGCTATCGCGGTGGGCTTCTGTTCTGACGATAGTGGTTTGAACCTAGCCGTTCTCCGGCACGCCTTTTTCTTTTAAAAAATTAACTTTAATTATTTACTAACGTAATATTAATTTGAATATTATTTTAGGAATATTATTTGAAAAAAAAATTTAATATTATTTTTAAAAAAACATTCTTTACTTAAAATCCTTTTTATTTTTGTACTTTTATTTCATCTCTTAACTTCTCTCTTTTAAAAAATTAACTTTAATTAATAACTAACGTAATATTAATTTGAATACTATTTTAGGTGCATAAAATAATTTTAAAAGCATTCTTTACTTAAAATCCTTTTATATTTTTGAATAAAACTACGGTCTCAAGCACACCTCTTTATAAAATTAACTTTAATTAATAAATAACGTAATTACTTTGAATATTATTTTAGGTGCTTAAAATAATTTAAAAAATATTCTTTACTTAAAATCCTTTTTATCTTTGTATTTTTATTTCATCTCTTATTCTAATTTTGGGATACCAATGTGTATCTATACTTCTATAATAATATATAAAGAGAGAGAGCAGATTTTGTACGTGGAGGGTAATGTACAACTTTTGTACATTAAAATGTACCTTACATATTTTCCTTTGTCAACCGCAGTCAAGTAACCATAGCAACACCCTTTAGCTTACTGGGTCCGTTTTTCGAAATCGCTCTTTACAACGGGAAAATGTTATCTACTTCCTACCTGCATTTTATGTGAAGGACATTCAGCGTGGGGGGGGGTCAGGGGAAAGAGTGGTTAATTGCTGTCTTATTGCTTTCTTACTGTTAAAGAAGAATTTCAATAGTAGATCATCGGCACTCCGTGCCTCTTTCATCTCTCAAAAGGCTGAAAATGGATGAACCGCGGGTGAACCGCCCATCTCATGTCTCTCGCCTGAAAAGAAATAGCCTCTAGCTAGAACGACAAAAGATTATTATTCAGTCCTTTTCGGCAAGATTCACCCTCCAGAATGTCACCCAATTGTTCTTTGAGGGCAAAGACGTTAGGAAAATCACAACGAAGTGGAATTCTAGACAATATCTCTGCCGACATCAAACCGTATTTTTCGAGAGTATGTGCTTCGGATATATGCTATCCCACCCCGTGAGGAAAAGGTTTAATATTTTTAAGATTCACGTAGAGGAGGTATTGATAAATACAAAAGGGATTTTTGAAACTGGCAACGTTAAAGGGTTTATTGAAGAAAATTACATTTGGAAGTACGCTTTTTATTGGACATTTAAGGTAAAAAATATTTATAATTTATTGGCTATCAACTGGAAATTTATTGGTATAATATTTTGTTCAACCCGGACAAAGTCGGGACGGGCCGCTAGTTTTTAATAAAACTAATATGATGTTGATCCACCATTTTTCTGAATAACTTCAAATACTCGATTTTTCATTGATTTAATTAGGTTTTCGAGCAAATATTTGGGAATTTTGTCCCATTAATCCATGATAGCTAGTTCCAATTCATACACAGAAACACAGAATCATACTGACGGTTATTTGCATACACTTGACGAGCCAAATGGCCCCACAAGTTTTCGGGGGGATTCAGGTCTGAACTAAGGCTTGGCCAGTTTAAGACCTCGATTTTTTTCTTTTTGAAACCAGTTTTTAGTTGATTTAGACACATGGCATGGCGCATTGTCTTGCTGAAATTTCTTGTTTGATCCTCCTAAAAATGGGCCAAAAGGTATAAGGTGTTCGTAAAACAGTTGTTGATAACAAATGGAGTCCATTTTTTCAAGAACTCGCTGCAGATCACATTTCCCAGCATATGCAAAAGCTCCCCACACCATCACAGAGCCACCACCCATCTGTCTACTGAAGAAAACCCGATGTTCCGTTCGTAAATCATGCCAGTAGGAAATATTACCGTCCGGGCCATCCAAATTAAATTTCTTTTCGTCGGAAAAAATAATATTTTTCCAAGCAGCATCCCAGGTCATGACTTCCTTTGCCCACTTCAGCCTTCTTTCTTTGTGATGCTTTAACAGCCTTGGTTTTCTTTTTAATTTCAGAAGAGCAACATTTGAATTTGATCTTAAAGTGTGCCAGACTGTAATATGTGAAATAGTTTTACTTGTCTGCTGTGTTATTTTACGAGTAGACAAGTTCTGTTTCGTTGCAAGCTTGAGAATTGTCTATTATCGCGAGCTGATAATTTAACCTTTCTGCCAGATCTTTATATTTTCCATAAAAATATCTTTTACTTAAAATGCTATGAATAGCAGTTTTAGAACATTTAAGTATGTTACTTATTTCACGTTCCGATTTTCCAGAGCCCTTATAAAACCAAATTTTTCGAACTTCTAGTTCAGAAAATTATCTTCCACGCGGCATTGTGAATTTCCTCATAAAAACAAACAAATTAAATTCTACTCTTTTACAATATTATCGTTTGGTCTTCTTTGTGATGTAAAGTTACAGTTTATCTACGATTTTGAAGAAAAAATAAAATAGTTTTAAAAACGCAAGCGATTTTAAATAAGAAAATAATTTGTCTTATTTATGTTACACCGAGATTTCAAAAATTCATTTGCTGTGTGAAATTAACTCAATTTTTTGTCCTTTAAGCGATTTATTTGAGAAAATATAACTTTTTCGTTTGCTTAAAATTTTAAAATTATTCATTTTATGCAGTGTAATATTAAAATGAGTGATATTTTGGGTGGTCTTATAATTTTGTTACACACTGTATGTATGAAGTTTTGATTTGTGTAGAGTGTATACGTCCGATTTGATTTAAGTTTAAGAAAATAAAATGACTCGAGATTCAGAGTAAGCAGAGATTGAGAGCTGATGAAACGAAATTTTTTAAGTAATAAACTGATAAAATAATATTCACATTTAGAAATAAGGATGCTCTTAAGGCAAAATGAAAGTCGTTAAGAATTTTATTCACTACTTCAGCGAATAAGTTAACACAATACTTGGCGACAAGACATCGTAAACTGACGCCAAGGATGTTGATCGGCTGTATACATTAAAGTCACAATTGCAAGATAAATTTACTCGTTTGAATGAGGTTCAGAATGAAATATCCTCATTACTTTTAGAAAAATCTGAGACCGCTGCCGAATTCGAAACCGATTTTGAAACAGCTGAAAATTAGAGACAATTATCTTGAACTTGATTCAAAAGTCGAAATATTTTTGAATAAGGATTCTAGATCCGTCGCCGTCGCCAAAGGTTCTTAGAGGACAATGCTGTGAAACTGAAACTACCAAAATTTGAATTGAAGACGTTTTCGGGTGATCCTAAAGAATATCACTCATTCTGGAGTATTTTTTCAAAAATTCACGAATCTGAGGATTTAACTGCAATCGACAAGTTCCAGTATTTATACAAATCTATGGTACCTGATTCAAGAGCAGCAATATTAGTTTCCAGTTTCCCAATAACCGCAGAAAATTATCCAAAGGCCATTCAACAGCTAAAATTAAGATTTGGCCGGGAGGATCTCCTAGTGCAGATTTACGTTCGAGATCTTCTTTCTCGTGTTATGAAGAATGCTACTGCCGGAAAGAATTCACCTGATTTAGTGACCCTCTACGATATGATTGAAACGAAACTAAGAGCTTTGGAAAGCTTGGGGTGCACAAAAGAGAAATTTGCTGACTTTCTAGAGCCTCTTGTAGAATCATGTTTGCCTGAAAATGTTATGAGAGCGTGGGAATGAAGTAGAATTTCGGAAAATACTGATGACGCTACAAGTCAGAGATCCCTTGAAAAACTAATGTGTTTTTTTTTGCGCCATGAGGTCGAATCTGAGGAAATGATCAGTTTAGCTCGTGAAGGATTTTGGAGAGATAAGGGAAGCGGTGAAAAACGAAAGGATTACCATAAATTGGTCCAGAGAGATGAACCTACCGCTGCTACATTAATCGCCAACACCTCTCGTGGAAAAAATAGTTGTATTTTCTGTGACCGTCCTCATTCAAGTCAAGACTGTCAGAAAATAGCGGGGTTGAGTTATGAGGACAGAAAATCACAAGTTATACGGAAGAGATGCTGTCTTGTTTGTCTCAAGTCTGGTCACATGGCTAAAAGGTGTCACAGTAACGTAAGATGCTTGATTTGTAAACGGAGACATTATGCACAACTTTGCCCGGATTTACGTAAAGGAATTAATTCTTCATTTAAGGACAGAATAGCAGATGATGAGCAAAATCTACAGAAATATTATTAACAAATCTTCCCTCTGAACATGAAATATATCTCAAAACAATTACAATCAGACTACGAAATAGAGACAAGGAAGTCTGTGTTCGAGCATTAATGGATGATGGATCACAGCGTTCCTATATTGAAAAAGTTTAGCTGCAGAGCTAAATTTCTCATTCAGGAAGGGAGGTGTTTTCTCAAGGACTGTTTGGCGGGGGAATTTCTCCTGCTTCTGAGCATAGGAGATATATGGTAACTGTTGAAAGTTTAAATCGCAAATATTCAACTTCATTGTCTCTCCTAGATCAACCGAAGATCTGCTCATCACTACCAAGAATACGTGAAGGAAAGTTACTTGCTCAGCTTTCTCGAGGAATAAAACTAACAGGTTGGAAGAGATACGCCACCTATAAGAGTTCTTCTAGGATCTGATGCTTGGAAGCATTTTGATTGGAAGAATAGAGGTATTAACTTCGGGAGTGTCAGCCGTAGAGACCTTCCTTGGTTGGACAATTTTAGGACTAGGAAGGAAAAGACAAGTGGTTAACTTAGTCACATTAAACTTGCAAAATATGGAGTTGCCAAAGATATGGGATTTGGAAGTTTTGGGCATTACAGATCCTGTGAAAGAAAAAATAAGATCCTTCTTGAAGAAGAAACTTTGACCCATTTCAGGGAAACATTAAAGATTTGCGAAGATCAAAGATATGAAGTGCTTTGCCATGGTTGGTCGGACATCCTGCTCTTTTTGATAAGTACGATATAGCAGAGTCCAGACTTCGCACAGCAACTAAACGTTTGTTAAACGAAAATCACTTTGAAGCCTACGATGCTGTATTTAAACAGTGGGAATCGGAAGCCATTATAGAAACTGTACCAAGGGATCAGATTACGAAACCAGATCATTATCTCCCTCACAGACCTGTTATCAAGCTATCCAGCAGTACTACGAAGGTTCGCCCAGTCTTCGACGCTTCGTTCAAGAAACTTGGATTTGCTTCCTTGAATGAATGTTTGAGTGTGGGACCGAGTCTTATGCATAAGACTACACTAGTGTTGAGATTTCGTTCAGGCGCCTTTGGAGTGATTGCCGACATAAGACAAGCCTTTCTACAGAAGCCTTTCTAAGAGTCGAAGACCGAGATGTATTAAGATTCTTGTGGTGAGAAGACACTGAACGCACAAAGTTTAAGATTTATCGACACTGCCGAGTGGTGTTCGGCGTTTCTTCCAGTCCTTTTCTTCTGAATGCCACAATAAATTATCATCTGGGATTGCAGAAATTCCAGACAGAACCTTAAAAATATGATTGATAATTTGAGAGAAGGACTTTACGTGGACAACCTAGTCACAAGTGTTAATGACGTCAAAGAACTGGAGCAACTGAAATCCCAAGCTATACAAGTCATGAAAGAAGGTGGATTTGAATTACGATGAGGAGCTTCTAATAACTCTTATGAAAAGCGAGATACACAAATGGTACTTGGTTTGAGATGGATGTAGTCAATGACGAACTTTCGTGCAAGTTACTCAAATTTAGATCGTACGGTCGATGAGAAGACGGTTACGAAAAGGTTACTACTTTCTGTAATCAACAGCATTTACTATCCGATTGGCTTCACTACTCCAGCGTTATTATTGCCCAAGCCGCTTTTGCAGGAAGCCTGGAGAGAAAAGCTAGGTTGGAACGATGCGTTGCCTGCAGAACTTGAACAGAAGTACAGACCGTGGAGAAAACCACGGCTCTCATACCTAAATGCACAATTCCCCGAGGAATATTTCCTGGAAATTAGTATGATCTCACGCTACATATTTTCCCAGATGCATCTTTCTTCACATATGCTACTTGTGCTTTCTTACGATGTGAATACCGAGGTCAAGTGGCAGTCAGATTAATAGCAGCTAAAGCTCGACTTGCTCCAATGCAAAAACCCACTATTCCACGACTTGAACTGTTAGGAGCTGCCCTTGGGGCTCTATTATCCGCAACCCTGCATTCTGTTCTATCCACTTCTTCTAGAACGCTTTATTGGACTGATTCAATGATAGTGTTAAGTTGGATCACAAAAAGGTAGCCATGGAACACCTTCGTTGGAAATCGAGTGAAAGAATTCAGAGAATTGACCCGTCACGAACACCGTGCTTAAAAGAGATTCCAGGGAAGAAATACTCACTACTTTTAATTACACCGGTTTATTGGAATTATATACACATTTACAATTTCACCATAGCGGCGTTACAAACAAGTTGCTGCTTCTTAACAGTACTGCTACTGCTGGAATAAGTAATGTAGTAAAGGTCTGACGCATGCGCTTTACATCTGATTCATTCGTAAATTATTTAGACATACGCCAGTTGCCACAGTAACAAGCATCTTTTAAAAGAACAGAAAACCAATCAGCTTTTTTTTAATACTGTTGCCACTCAACCTCATGATTTACATGTTGCCACATGACCAATATAGATTACTGGAAACATGTACCTGGAGAAGTCAACCCTGCCGACTTGGCAACCCGGTTTTGCGACTGGTCGGACCTCCTGCAAAGTCTATGGTTGAAGGGTCCAATCTGGCTGTATGGAAACGAAGAATCTTGGCCAAATTCTGAGATATCTGTTCCGAATGAAGCAATTCTGGAGCGGCGTAAGACATCGTTAAAGAATTTAGCCGCTAAAGCGAAGAGAAATTTGGAGAGAGATTTTTATATTTTCAAGCTATACAAGGATTATTCGAATGACTGTCTATGCTTTGAGATTTTGTAAAAACATTAAGAAAAACTCTCGTAAGTTGACCAATGCGATTTCATGTGAAGAGATTGAAAGGGCAGAAAACACTGATAAAAATCATGCAGTCTGAATGACCATCTGAAATACGTGAGAAATACAAGGATACAATACAATTTTTCTTAGAAAATGGAATTTTGAAAGTTCGAACAAGACTTATTCTCAATCAAGACCCGGAGAACTTTACATATCCTATTGCCCTGCCAGACCATCCTCTTCTAGAAAGACTGGTTTTGTATACTCGCAGATCTTTGATGCATGCTGGTGTGTTAACGACACTAGCGCAGTTAAGAGAAAGATTCTGGATTCCAAAAGGAAGGAGAGTTGTAAGAGCAATTCTGCGACAATGTGTACGATGCAAGAGGCTGACTTCTAAAAATTTTAATCTGGATCCAGCCCCTTTACCTCCTGACAGAATACACCGAGTCGCAGCATTTCAGATCTGGCAGATCTGGCTGGTCCTCTTTTCCTACGTGGTGGAAGCAAGGCGTGGATAGTACTTTCACGTGTGCTGTATATCGGGCAGTCCACCTGGAGCTAGTTTCATCCCTCTCCACAGAGGCATTTATGCAAGCCTTACGAAGATTTTGGGCAAGGAGAGGAAGATGTTCTACTCTTTATACAGATAATGTTATGAACTTTGTAGGGACAGCTAATGCTTTGAAATATTTGGAATTGGATTTCATACAAGTCGATCCTTCCGCCTCCCACACCTTTCGGTTATAAGGCAAACACTCTCTGATAACTGCCCTTACGGCGGCAATCCTGCTGGACCACAACAGAACCCGCAAGGTCAACCCGACAAGCTTAATGCAACAATAAAACAGATCAAAACAGGCCATTTAGTGGCAAACGATTAGATTAATTTAAGTTAGCTAGTTAACAGCCGAAAATGTCCATTCCTGGTTCCATTTGAAACTAGTCCTAGAATTTTTTATTATTTAATTATTCTTATATATATATATATATATATATAATATTAAAAAACTAGTAATTTCTTAATTCAACACTCTTAACATTTAAAAACTATTTATTCCTCATTTTATTATTCAAAATTACATACCCTTTTTTAATCCCATAAGTTATTTAATTCCCTTTGGGCATTCGCGTTAAATTCCTTTATTACAGCCTTAGGCAATAGCATTAAAGATGGCTGTCTTTTTTAAGTAACGGAACGCTGCGCGGCGTCAGTACAAGTTTAAATCAGTTCTGCACATCAACAACAACTTTAAACCAATCAACTATTAAGACACACCCTTTAATCACGTGATGGACTGACGTTTATATAAGACTTGACATCCAGAATTAGAAGGGATTCCTGTACTTTCTCTTGCTGCACTCATACCGGCGGAGCGGTCGGCGAAATAAATAAAATGTAGTTCGATAAACTTGTGTTATGATTTGCGTCCGAGGGTTGAGATGAAATTCGGGAATGGATTTAAACATTTGTGATGCACGGCCGAGCGACAAGTCATCCATTTTACCATCAATCGGATGAAGCCAAATAAATCATAATCAAAACTATGCCACTCAGCCCTTCATTCGTCGGCCCGCGCCCGTGCCATTACAAAAAGTCGGCAGTGTGGACCTCCCCTCGGATACAGGCAGTAATTTATAAGCCGCCGTTAGTCGATTCCGACAGAAACGAAAATCTCTCGACTTTCAAGTGATATATATGACTAACCTTCAACTTGAATAGATTACTCGAAAACAATATTGTGCTGAGTGTGTCGCGTACAAATCCCGTGGATTCCCACGAAGTGAGCTCCGATGAACTTTGATTGAATCTGAAAACTTTTTGTGTCAAAGAGGAGTTTCAGTTCTGGATTACATTAAGCCAAGATGATGTCGCTGACTTCGGAGTGTGGATTACCTGCTGTTTACGATTTTCAACGACGAGTTGTCGACCACCAGTGTTATTTTCTTTACTGCAATGTGTCTTCAGAGCATCCAAATTGTGTTTGCAGTGTGATTTTTTTTTCAGTCGTCGAATCATCGTGTGAATCTTCGAAGTGATTTTCTTTTTGCCGACGGCTGTGATATTTTCGATATTCAGAGAAATTGTTGAAATGTGTTTTCGACATATGTGTTGCTGTGTGCAGTAGAGGAACTGTTATTAATTCAATATCTCCCATACGCTACCGGAGTAGTCAATTAACAGTGTTAAGACACCAAACAATAGTGCAAAGGATACAAACATCCCTTATCCACTTAGGTTTTTGTAGAGGATTACCCAGGACCGAAAAAACTTCGAAACAAAACAGCAGAATTTGATAATATGAAAATACTGAGGATTTTGGTTTATAATTATTTGAAATATAGATAAATAATACTAAAAATTAAAATATGAGTTAGTCGCAAAAGGGTAAGTTAATATTTGCGAATTATTTTTTTTAAATGCAGAGTGTTTTTTAATTTTACTATATATTAATAAAAAATTATTATAAATATGTTTTTTGAGTGAAATATTTTCAAGTTATTGATTTAGTTAAGTAACTATGATAAAAAATAAATCGATAAAAAGTAAAACGAAAGTTAAAAAAAATCAATGATTTAAAACATGTATTATGGTTTTGATTTTAAAAGTATTTCATTTGATTTGCATTTTGATAGAATTTCACGTGTATATTCCTTCATATTATAAGAGATTTGAATTTAAAAGAAATTTTTGAGACATATTTGATAAATTTATTAAAATTGGGTATTTCTGTGAAATTTTTGTAATATTTCTGTGTTCTTTTTCTAGTAATGAATATTTTAGTGTTTTAAGAAAATTAATAATTTTGGTTACGTTAAATTGAAATGTTAAACGAGTGTAGTAACTCTATAAATACTTTTTTTTCGCGCCCAGTTCTAAATCGTCACGGAAAGAAAAAATAAAAATAAAATGAAGTATATGTCTTCCGGGCGAGCTTTATGTAAACAGAGGAACGTTTGGACGTCAATTCGACTATAAATTTGATTTGTCAGCTGTATCTGGTAAACAATCATGAAAAAACCAACTTATTCCAATTCATTTAACCTAGAATTT